>CM026567.1:15906434-16158698 GCA_015143295.1 Tetracentron sinense | reverse complement strand
TGCCTAAGGATAAAAAATGCAGAGTAGGTTAAAAAGTCAGGAAGATGAAAACACTGGAGGCATGTTGTCCCATCCAACAATCATGTAGTGGAAGTAGTAGTTAACTTAGCAAAAAAGGAGTGATGGAGAATAGGAGTCAGTCTTAAGGGGTGTTGACCTTGCCTCTCCACCCAAGAAATTGAGGTTGGCCCGTTCAAAGGTTTAGGGATTGCCCCCCTAGGCTATGGATTGTTCTCACAAGAGATCAAAGTTATCCACTTTTAGGGTGTAGGATTGTCCCATCTTATGGGGTGTAGATTGCCTTTTAAGAGAGAAAAGGTTTGTCCACCTTCCAGGGTGTAGGGATTGTCCCCTATGGTGATTGGTTAGCAAGTTCTTCCTCTCTTTCCAAAATCGATTTCCAAAGAGCTTCTAAAAATTGGGGAATGGCAACCTTACCAGTTTTGAACAGAGCTTCTAACCGATTTTTTGCAAACTTTTCCTCTTGTTCTAACATCCCTTTATGCCTTTTGCATGTTTTGAAAAATATATTGCTTGTAAATATTCAAATGACCAAATCTTTAGCCCAATTACCCTAATTAAAAGGGAATATATTACATCCTCGGACGAGGAGGTGGAACTTGTCTCGCCTCCTTTTTATGCACTTGCCTCTTTTTTACTCCCTTAACTCTGGTGAAGACACTATAACCTTTCGGTTTAAGAATCAACCTTGTTTTTGGAAAAAAATTAACCTGCGGGATTTAAAAATTGTTGACCATAGTTTGAAAGGGATCTGTGAGGGCGTGAGGAGGAATAATCCCTCCTCGGCAGGAGCGGACTATTGCTCTTTTTTAAAATAAAACCTTAGAGTGAAATGTGTCTCTGATGGTTGGTCTAAAACGCATTTCATTTTTTAAAGCGATCTACGTTTGAAAAGTGTCCAATTTTACCCGAATATTTTTTTTTGAAATGATAAAGGTATTTTGTACTATTTGGCTAAAGGGTCGCATTTTGGTCTATTTGCAAAATAGGGGGCACTTGATCGATCGTTGGGGTTCTCTGGTAAGTCCCGGGAAGTCGTTATTTAGCCTTTAGGGCTTTGCAGGGGTTGCCCCAAAAGGGGTGCCACAATTACAATTACACCTCTTTATGAAAGTGATGTAGATGAATGACAATACCTAAAAATGCCAAAATTTGTCCTCCAAAATATGCTAATATTGGTTAACACGTAAAAACCAAGAGACATAAGAAAAACTGTTTTACTATGAAGATTAGCCTAACTTGACAAAGAGAAGAGTGAGAATAATAGGAATTGTCCCTTAAGGGTGTGGACTTCCCTCTCTACAAATATGATGTTTTCCCCCATAAAGGGGTGGTAGGAGTGTCCCATCTAAGGATGTGGTAAGCTCCTCTCGATGCACGTTGAATTGAGAAAGGGAAAAAAAGGAGAATTCTCCTTTGAAATTCTCAAAAATGTAAACTAAATTCTCCCTAAGGCTCCTTTAGGTATGAGCGTTGGAGCCAAGAATTCGAAACTTAAGGGTTTATATAGACACTGTGGTACAAAGACTTAGAAGTTTTTAAATCAAAATTTGGAAAGAATAATCAAATTCGAAACTATAGGTGTCAGTAATCCTATTATGGCAACATGAGACAAGGCAAAACAGCAATGTCAGTAGTTATCATGGACAATATATAGGCCAAAATGTAGTAAGGTAGGAATCACCACTGCGAATTTGCGCCGATTTCCAAATCAACCTGCCCACTTCTCTTTTGATCGTAAGAATTCCTTTTGATAAATATTTCATGATTTTAAAAGATATATTTAATGTAAAGATTATTTAGGCACCAAGGCTTTAGCCAAAAACCCTAATTTTTAAAATGCAAACCCTAAATGAATGTCCAGTATAATATTAGAATAAAGTCATTTTAGCAACTTGAAACCTATTTAAGTTGAAAAATGTCAATTTTAACTAAACTAAATATTTTTGGGCAAGTTAAGATGGTTTGAAACCATAGATCATGTGGATTAGAATTTTGAGATTATATGCGTATAGGATTACGATGGGTTTTGGGCAATATGATGGGGATAGGGATAATGGCTTGCATCCTCAGCTTAGTTTCTTGTTAGTGGAGTGGTTCCCCAAAAATGGGATATTTTCCCAATTCGAGAGGGCTTTGACAGTTGCCCCTATCGCTCCATGTGTTATTAGCTAAACGAAGCATTTAGCAGATGATGCTTGAGGCGAAGACCCTTGTGCTTTGAACATTTGATAGGACAACCAGTAGTAATCACTCATGCTATACGGATGACCACTTTAGTGGCTCTTTCTTTGGAGCAGTTCTCTAATGTTAGAGTAGTGTTGGGATGTTTGAGGTGGCTCCGGACTCCATGACTTTGATTTGTTTCAAGAGAATCAAGTGGGAGATGGTTCAGTCAGGTAAGGTTTAAATGTGGATATCGCACGACATTTCGATATAGCCGAAATATCGCACAGGGGATAAAGATATATCGCAAGATAATTTGTTCATTGGAGATTTTGGGAAAAAAAAAATAGAAAAATGGGAAAAAATATAGAATTTGAATTGAAACTTCATAAAATGTTACAAATAGATGTTTCTACCATTTGAAAAGGGACAACCTTTTTTTAAAAAGGAACACTTATATAGAGATACAATGGAAAGGGGTCAAAGATGTGCGCTGTTACAAAGACAATGTATGATTGATTTATATTTATCATAATACATAAACATGTTCATTTCATTTCTCAATCAATTCATAAATTCAGAATTCATACGATTTCAAACACAAACAGCATATAATCCAAACCAAGGTTCAAAAAACGGGGGTTCGGACACGTTAACGGAATGGCGAAACTGGTACGTAACAATTCGGCCGACGGATCTATATTTATTTTTTATTGCTTTACAAAAATAGATAAAAAAAATCCTAATAAATGACACAAAACAAAAAATGCAATAATGATACTAAGATACTTCTAAAGCCAATTGAGGTCAAATGTAGAAAGAATGAAATAGATGGGTCGAAGGTTGAACTTGAAAGTTGAAACATGGGACCTTATATAGGCAGATAGAAGTTACATAACACCTGCTAGTGCTAAAGCCACATAGAATTACGAGCTAGCTCATCAATCTCATATAGCTCTCCTCCATAAGTTCCTCCTCCACTTCCAAACTCTTTTCTTTCCGTCTTTCGTTTGGTAGTTTTGAGGATTTCTTGGAATTAAAAATTGGAGTATTTGATATGGAGGGTACCACTGAAGATATGTTTATTTTTTTGTAAGCTTGATGTAAGTCTTTTTCTCTTTGGATATTAGTTGACTTTTTGACCCTGTAAATGAAAATATTTTTGAAAACTAAATATGAGACTTTTTTCATCAGACTTCTAGGTTTTAATAATGTGTTGATATGGATAGAATTTAGAAATTTTAAGATTGAGCAAATACCTGAGCATTTGATAGTCAAATTCCCAAAAAATGGGCTAAAGTGGATTGTTCTGACCTGGAAAGATGACTTTTTTATTCTTAGAAATTTGGATTGGGATAATGTTTTTTAATTCAAAATGGGGGGTATAACTTTATTTACATAGAAATGTCTTAAGTAAATGAATTTAAAAAAAATTTATTTAAATGATATTTTATGTAAAAAGTCGAGTGAGGCAATGATCTTCACCCTCATATACAAAGGCTAAAGCCTTTTTATAATAAAAAATTTAAAACACATGTTGGTGATATGCACGATATCGGCGAAGTCGTGTCAAAAAAAATAGGCCATGTAGATGTGCCGGAATCGCCGATATATCTTTGACATTGCAAATATGGTCAGTGGTTTTATGGTAAAGTGCTATATACTTGGAAGTCTGGATGTGGGTCAGGGAAATATCCTATAGGACTTGGGTGTACCTCTTGACGAGATTATGGCTAAAGAGATTTGGACCTGGTGGGGGAGAGAGGTGAAGGGTGGTGGGGGTTGGGAAACAGAGCTACCTATGATTGGGAGGAGGAAATTGATAACGCGTTGATATAGCCGTTTGCCAATCTTTATATGTCGTATTTTAAAACTCATGCTATTGTTGCCAATACATTTAGGAAAATAGAGAGATTTTTTGTGAAGGTGAGGAGACAGAATCGCTCCATGAATCAAATGGGGTGGGTTTGCAAACCAAAGACGAGGGGGTGTAAGGCGTCACAATGCGGAAAATGTAACAAAGGCACTTTGTGGCAAGTGGTCATTAGCACAGGAAGTAGAGCTTGTGGAGAGGAGTAATTGGGCCAAGTTTGGATTTGTAGATTTGACTGGAACCCCAATTCACTTTTATAGGTAGGGGTGGAAAGGTATTGTTGAAAGATCCAGAGAGCTTGTGATGGTGTCCTAACGACTAACAGATATGGCTGTTCCGATGACGGAAAAGTCCCAGATACTGATGTTTTTGAAGAAGGAATGAGAGTTACTGTGTGCCCATGTTTCAAAGGGATTCAAGATTGAGAGATTGAGATTGTTAAGGTATTTGAGATGCGTATAATAGGAGTGCACCAGATCTTCAAGTAGGGTAGCAATTCTATCTGGAGGGCGACGCAAATGAGGATATTTAGATGAGAGGCTTCTATAGAATCTTCTCTTAAAGAGGATGCGGACTCAGTTAACGTTGCAATATTAAAGAAAATTTAGAAATTCACAATTACCGCCAGTCATGATTCACTTGGCAATACTGTTTGGAAAAAGATTGTGATGGTGGTCTTTCAAGAGTAGGGGATGTAATGTGTAGTGATGTGGCATGGTCGATGCCAAGGAAGACACCCATCATCTTCTTCATTGTCGTGCCTTGGATAGTGTGAGTTTTTTTTCTCTCCTTGTTTCGGGTCCTCGAAGACGACTAGTAGGTAGGTCAGCAATGTTACCCTTAGTGACCAAAAGGAGATTTTAGCAGCAGAGGTAATACCCATTGGGGTATGTACCTTATTTATCATTTGGGTTCAATGTGGAGGTACTAGAAAGATTTTTTGTGGAGACGCCTCAATCCCAAGCTTATGACTATGGGGGGAGGGACATTCGAATGGTGGACTACAACACCTTTAGAGAGTTTGGGGATGGTGCTATTTTGATTTGTATCTAAATTGAATAACTGTTTGTATGAGTTCTTGAGTCTTCTTCCCTTTGTCTTTAGGGGGGAATCGTCTCATTCTCTAACTTTTCTCCTCAATAAAATTTTGTGATTCTTAAAATTAGACAAAAATCACAAATTGCAAATGGAATTTCCCGAGTCTTCTGAATTTATTTGTTATTTTTAGAGTTTTTTGTTTTCATTTTACTTGTTAAATCTTCGGTCGAATCAAGTTTTAGGCAAATTCATTTATGTCTTGACTGAATAAAGTTGACTTGTCGTAGTGATTTGTCATTTTGTCTGGCGAGATACTTCTGTTAGATTTGAAATATTTCATTAATAGAAACGAAAGTTGAATGCTGCTATTTCTCATCTTCTGTGATACCCAATCAAAGAGTGCTAGTTATTAGTTTATTTAATTTGTAAGATTAGCGATGCTATAATTTAAAGGGTGTCCCTGGAACTTTATTACCTGGACATGTCAAGGGTAAAGTACCCAGTATGTATGGATACATGCATTTAAACTTAGAACTCAAGTATCCTGTACAGATACAGAAACTATTTTGAAGTATCTGGAAACAGGTCAGGAAGGAAAATATTCTCTCCTTAATAGTTTTGTATTAAGGAAGTATGTAACTACAATGAGCAGGTAGTGGGCTTTCTTTCTGTTGGCCACACATTATGACACTATGGCTTAGTCCTATCATATTAGCAGCTGTAAGGTATACTTCAAGTAGAACATAAGGACTATTAACCGTCAGCATAGTGATACACGGGGAGCATATGAAGGGGAATGGGAAACATCATTTGATGGGTCATTTCTCAAAGATGTTCTATGCTAGAATCGATCAGGTGAATGTAGCCATTTGGTCAGTGAACTCTCCTGGATGGGTTCATTATACTTTCTGAACATCCAAAAGATGTCAAATGGTTATAATAACTTGGTGGTATTAATTTTGGCATTAGTGGTCTTGAAGGTTTGACCTTCAAATTGTTCTCCCTACTACCCAGCGCACCAAACCAGTCTGCCACTGATAGACTGATCCTTATGATCTTGGAAGTTACCTTAGTTTTGTTCTTCATATTTAGGGAGCTCCTCATGCTGCATGAATATCCTTTGGTACGTACTTGTGTACCAGTTTACCAAACCTTACTATATACAGCATGGAATGATCTCTTGATATTGCTTCTTTTTGGCAGGTATAAGAATGCTTTAGGAGGACTCTGGGTAGTTATGATACTCTTTATGTGCTATGTCTTAACAGAAGTTCTTCGAGTTTTAAGTAGCACATGGTTAAGTGTTTGGACAGATCAAAGCACTTCAAAGAGTAATGGGCCTGGTTTCTACAATCTGATTTATGCTCTTCTATCATTTGGTCAGGTATGTGTATCAGATGATAATTGATATCAAATTTCAACCTGGTTTTTGAAATGAATTGATCCCTTCCCAAAAAGGCTTCTTCTTGTCTGCTCTTTCTTGTTTAGCCGAGGGCCTCACTTTTCCATTTTCCAAGAAGTTGGACTTTCTATCATCTGGCAGAAAATGTTGCAGGATTTCAATGAAGTTTTGACATGTGTTAGTTTTATTTTTAATATTATTCTTTTTTTAAAGTTAAAACAAGAGATACATCTGTTTTTTTTCTTTTTTGGTTTTCAGCCATTCTAAAATTTCAATAAGAAACCACAAAAATTAAAAGGTTTGGAATTTCCTAGAGTTTTTCTTTCCCTAATATTTTTTGTGAATTGAGTTTTGTAACTGCAACCTATTTTGATGGCTTACTCTATATTCGCTGGATTCAGGTATTAGTGACATTGACAAACTCTTATTGGTTGATCATTTCAAGTCTATATGCTGCCAAAAGTTTGCATGATGCCATGCTTAACTCCATATTAAGAGCTCCAATGGTATTCTTCCACACCAATCCCATTGGACGGATAATAAATCGATTTGCCAAGGATCTAGGTGATATAGATCGCAATGTTGCCGTGTTTGCAAATATGTTTCTAGGACAAGTGTTTCAGCTCCTTTCAACTTTTGTGCTGATAGGCATCGTGAGCACCATATCCCTCTGGGCCATAATGCCACTTCTGATCTTGTTTTATGCAGCCTATCTATATTATCAGGTGCGTACAGTTTCTTATTAATTGTTTGCGGATTTGTTTATTTATTTTCCTGAACACTTTATATATCATTTTCACCTGTTCAATTTCTTTGTTCTGAGTTTGAAAAGTCACAACGGGGTCAACTTGGTTCCCATTACATGCGCATTAGCCTTATTTTGAATGTCACGTCAATCTTAGGGTGACCTAGGTGACCGGTGTAAGCACTCCATTTTTGCACCCCTGTAGGACGACCGGCCGACAGGACGTCCTATGACCTACCAGAGAATTATCCAAGAATTCCCAAAAGGTGATAAAACACCCCTGACCTTTTGCCAAAACGACCAAATGTCCCTGAATTTGAATTCTATCAAAATACGCATATTCATTTTAAAAGGGCACTTTTATTATTTTCCAAAAATATTCATTTGAATAAAATTGGATCTTTTCAGACTTAAAAAGCTTGTAAAAAGGTAAAATGTTCTAGACCAATCATAGTGACATGTGTACTCTAGGTTTTCATTTGAAAATTAAGGTTTTTGGCCAAAATGTTTGGGTGTTTGAAACAACCCTAGAAGCAAAATCTATTCAAATTTCGGATAAAAACACCTTAAAAGGAGTTGCTAAAAGTCAAAAAGGAAGTTGAAGTCAAAAGAAGGAAGTGTCCAAAATCGATTTTAGAAACCCAATTATTTTTTCAACATAATTCAGGGTGTAATCATCTACCATGAACACCAAAATAACACATTTTGTAGGCAGGGAGTAGAATAACTACCGCCACCTGATTTGATCAAGAAACACACCTTTATGTATCAATTGGGCACCCATAAAAGGCTCCTCTGGGTTCCGAATTTGGGACTTCCAACTGTCATATCTTAGAGGAACTTTAAGAAAATTTTATTAAATTTTGAGGCTTTAGAGAAGAATTCTCTCGTTTTCTTCAACTTCATCTCAAATTCAATTTGCAAGGAGGAGCTTATATTCATTGGATAACATTTCTTCCCACATCTAGCGGCCATAGGATTAAGCAATCTCAATGTTAGTGAATTTCAATTCCATCTCTTTTATTCTCTCTTTTCTATTTGATTTTTTATATGCATGAAGAGAAATACCTAGGAAATCTGGGGACTAAGGACCTATAGGTTCACCTACTTATGAAAGATTATGAGAATGGGTCATCCAAAAAGGGAAAGGCGGTCTCCCCCTTTCGATGAGCAACAATTTGACATTGGATGCTTGAGCCACTTCTCGGACAATGAAAGACCTTGTCTTATCTCTTTTGAAGAGCTTTGTGCTTTCCCTTTGGCGGGCTTATGATGTACGAATGATATTGAATTCTAATTTTGAAGTGCTTTTAATTCTTCCTTTGATATTCTTTAATTTAGAACTTAGGTTAAGTTTAATTTTATAATTTACTTTGAAAATTTGATTGGGTAGGCAAGCCAGGTTGGAGTTGCCTTGAAATCGGTCCTTGGATATGCTTTCAGCCAGATATCAGATTTGACCACAGCGATTTCCTATTGGGTCTGCTTCCATTGTCAATCATGCCATAATTTGTGATCTGAATTTGTATGGTGTGACCGACCATTTATCGTATTCAAAATCCTCTGAAATTTGATATTTGATTGTTTTTGAACCCTATGAAACTGAATATAACATCTGATCTCTATTCTGATATCTGTTATGGGTACCTGTGATTTTGACCGATACTATTAAAATTTTATTGTCGTCTTCTTAATATTATTCTCTGTGCAATTTGGAGTATGTGGAAAAAATGGGGACTGATTTGGATTCTAGAAGACCATGTAATGGCCCAGACAAGTTCTGGGTAGCAACTTAGTCTAGTATGCGAAGAGGCACATAATCAGGTTTGACAGTGCTACTTCAAACACCAAAAGTATTTCTTTTACCTTATAGCATATTGGCGCTATTTACCATATTGCATGATGACGCTATTCCAATTATCGCCAGGTTACTTTCAGGCTTATTTCAAGCTGGCGGTACTGAGATAACCGCTAGCATGCCAATCTTTTTTCCAGCATCCTTTTGCCTCTGGAATTGGGCTAGAATGCCCCTTGTTTCACTAATTTTCCACTACTGTGAATTTCCACAATCTGTGTATACTCCTTAGCATCTTAGTTATGACTTTACGTTAGTCTAAGTTTGCCTTCAACTATGCTCCATCCCCACATGAGCTTAAACTGTTAAGGCCATCAAAAATCCAAAAACATCAAAAAACATAACCCACAAAAATCGGAAAATATAAAAATCCAAAAAGTATGAGTTACATGCTTTGGAACTTCGTGTGGCTTGAATCCTAAGCAGGTTCAGTTGCCTTAGGTTAGGTTCTAATTTTGTTGCTATTTTTGTGATTTTTGCTATTTTGGTAGTGTCCTTTGTTGAAATTAGTATCTTATGATTTGTAGGTTAATATTGCTTAAATAGCTTAGCATGTTTCCATTTACGATTTGTTACTAGCATATTTATAATTCTAGTATGATATCCTTAAATAGCAGCATGTCATTAAAATTAAGAATTTCAGTAATGTTTCCATCTTAATCTGATATGGATATAGGGAGTAGGTAACTGCTTTTTAGCAGGTGTCTAGGGATTCCTAACACCTTCCCTTAGCACAAATGAATCTCTTAGCACGAAAAATTAAAAAACTAATTAATAATTATAAATAAATAGGAATTGTGAACTAACTAATAAGTAATAACAATCATTTAATATGGAATATGTGAACACAGTAAAAGTATGGCAAAAATACGTGTATTATATGAGTTTAATGCGGAATTCGCTTATTAAATGTTTGTTTCATGCCAATACACATATAATCCGTAATACGGCTAAAGTACACCATTTTAAATGGCGACCCCCCTAAAAGTATTATATTGATATAATATGCAAATTTGGTAACTATGGTTCTGCTACCATTATTCTTTTGTGTTACATATGTTGAGAATTCTAGAAGGAAAACCTGAGAATGAGGGGGGAAAAGAAGGAAAGAGTAAGAAATAGAATGCAAGAGATGGTGAAGCAATTAATTCCTGTAGATGGTCAGAGTCTGTTTATAGTGTATTATTAGTCCCAACATTATTTCCATATGGATGTATCTATTTGGTCACAATAAGTAAGTTTCCAGATCAAAAAGTAAATTATAAAACTTACAGCTACTTGTATGCATTTACATTAGTTTTTCCATTCGATCCTTCAAGGACATTTACAGTTATCTTAAAGGAGGAGCATTTTCGACCAAAGCAAAGCAAAGGTTTTAATAACACAAGTATGAAGAGCAGAGGGAAAACCTGCATCCAACGGGAAAATGCAAGATGTCCAGAATGTAAAATCACATGTTAATCTGCAGGCCTTAACTGCCTATGTCTATAATAGAAATTTTTTCCCACATTTTAAAGTTCACCAAGCTGTTTTTTTTCCATCATTTGCTCAAGAATTGCATGAATTCTTATTTTAGTAAATGTTAATTTTTCTGAACATATCTCGTCAGATTTATGTGTTGCCACAATCAGTTAATGTTGAATATCTTTAGCTTACTGAGACTTGAATATAAATAGAGATTTTTGGAACTCGGGATGTCCCCAACCCTTTGGGTCAAGACTAATCCCCGAGGGTGCGATGTGAGCCTGCAACCCGCCACACCAGGTAAGTCCGGGTCAACCCGTGCGGGGCTGGCCCCAAAGGGGGAGTGAGAAATGGAACTCAAGACCTCCCACTTGGGGAAAGACCCAGGAACCACTGGTCCACCCCTTAGGGGTTTCTGTAAGTGAGAATCATTTTTTGTGTTTTGCAGAGCACAGCTCGTGAAGTAAAACGCTTGGATTCCATAACCAGATCTCCCGTTTATGCACAATTTGGAGAAGCATTGAATGGTCTTTCAACCATTCGTGCATACAAAGCCTATGATCGGATGGCCAACATTAATGGGAAATCCATGGACAATAATATCCGATATACCCTCGTGAACATGAGTGCGAACCGTTGGCTTGCTATCCGGCTGGAAACATTGGGAGGCCTCATGATTTGGTTGACAGCAACCTTTGCTGTCATGCAGAATGAAAGGGCAGAAAACCAGGTGGCATTTGCATCTACATTGGGTCTGCTTCTCAGTTATGCTTTAAATATCACGAACCTGTTGTCTGTCGTTCTGAAGCATGCAAGTATGGCCGAGAATAGTTTAAATGCCGTTGAGCGGATTGGCACATATATAGAGTTGCCTTCCGAGGCTCCAGCTATTATCGAGAGTAACCGCCCTGCGCCTGGATGGCCTTCATCAGGATCAATTAAGTTTGAGAATGTTCTCCTACGATACAGGCCTGAACTTCCTCCAGTCCTCCATGGCTTGTCTATCACAATTTCTCCAAGTGACAAGGTAGGGATTGTTGGAAGAACTGGGGCTGGGAAATCTAGCATGATCAATGCTTTATTTCGGATTGTAGAACTGGAAAGAGGAAGAATCTTAATTGATGATTGCGACATCACTAAGTTTGGTCTGATGGATCTACGTAAAGTTCTTGGGATAATACCACAAGCACCAGTTCTTTTCTCAGGTATGCAGTGTCCAGTCTGGGTTTTGTCAGGAAAGCTGAATTTACGTAGTCGACCTTAAATTTTTCAATCTTGAACACACGATGCTGTTGCATCAGCAATATCTTATACTAAGTATATATTATGGCATTTATATTTAAAATAAATAATTTGACAGCCTTTTTTTGCTTTGTAGTTATTTTTTATTTTTAAAATTTTTTAATTTGAAAAGTTTCTCATCCATTTGTCATATATGATAGGAAAGAATTTCAAATCGATTTATAATGATCAAATCAACTTGCTATCTATTATAAAGAGGATACCAGGGATATTTGAGTGGAATTCAGGTCAGCTGTATTCTGGGATGCATTGACCAATCAATAGAGACCATCTGAAAGTCAATTCACATATTCATTGGCTATCGCATAAGAATCACAATAGCAGGGTTCCTAACGTTTGTTGAAGAGATAAAACTTGGGTGGGCGAGGTGGCTTAAAAAAGATGAATAGTGGGGGGAAAATAAACTTTAATGGTTTGATGTCCGATCTGTGGATTTTTTTGGGCTAGGCACAGCCCGTCTAATGGACAGCTTAGTGTTTTGCTGGTATGGATGAATGATTGTGGCATATATCCAGCTTACATTCCGAGACATGGCTATGCCATATTCAACCCAAGTACCCAGGTTTCCTTAAACCTAGTCAGCAGTATTTGTTATTGTACTGATAGGAGTGCCTTTGTTTTTCACATTGATATTTTTCAACGAATCCTTCCAATAGTTGAAGTCTGTCATTCTTATTATAATTGTTCTTTTATCTAGGAACTGTGCGATTTAATCTTGACCCTTTCACTGAACATAATGATGCTGATCTTTGGGAGGCTTTAGAGAGAACACATCTAAAGGATGTCATCGGGAGGAATTCATTTGGTCTTGATGCTGAGGTAATCGCTCAGATGTGGTTCATTAGATCTTTAAGGGGCAGGGTATTAATTGCCTTTTTTTTGTTTGGTCAATGAAGTCATAAAAATAACTCAGAATAAAGTTCACTGGTTGACAGTTACAGTCTCAAAATTGATGTCATTCTTGGACTATGAGTCATGCAAGAGGATGCTCATTGAGTGGACAATCCAGATCAATGAGCTTATACTCCATTTATGGGCAATGGAGCAGCGGCATTGTACATTTTCTGTCAACAGGATGCCCTGATCAATCATCAATTATTTTGCTTATTACTTTGATCAAAATAAAAAGAAATGCAGGTGCTAACTAGATAGTAATCTTCCTTGGGTTGTGTCAAGGTTTCGGAGGCAGGGGAGAATTTTAGTGTTGGACAGAGGCAACTGTTGAGTCTTGCTCGTGCATTGCTGCGGAGATCGAAAATTCTTGTGCTTGATGAAGCAACAGCAGCTGTTGATGTTAGAACTGATGCTCTTATCCAGAAAACCATTAGAGAGGAATTTAAATCATGCACAATGCTCATTATTGCTCACCGACTAAATACCGTCATGGATTGTGACAGAATTCTTCTGCTCGATGCTGGTCGGGTATGCCCTCAAGGCTTTTAACTTTCTTGCTTACTGTTATCCTACTCTCTTAATTGCTATTTTTACCAATATTTTAGTGGGAGAACATGAAGAAGCTATCTTCTACTTTTACTGGAAGCATGCAGCAGATTTGGGAGCAACCTAGGGAATTTCCTATGTCAACAATCGTCCTGATCATATGTTTCTAACCATGTATATTTAAACTTTATTTAGTTATGGATGTCTTATATGATAGATCAGATTACAAGATTGGTTTTACACCAAAACATTTCTTAGGTTGGACTCAGCTTGCATGTCCTCCACATGAACAGTACAGGTTGGTAAACAGGAGATCTCATCTTCTGATGAAAATCTGCGGTTTCCATTTTAGATGAAACTGGAGGAGTCAAATGCAGGAATTGGCAAATAGATTTCCAAGCTGACTTCAAGTTCAACATTGATTTATCTATGATTTTTTTAATCTAAAATTATGATATTGTGCTAGTGAAAACTTTGAGCCTTTCTATCCAGGTTCTAGAATTCGATGCCCCAGAGGATCTTCTGTTAAATGAATGGAGCGCTTTCTCCAAGATGGTCCAAAGTACAGGAGCTGCAAACGCTCAGTACTTGCGCAGCCTAGTCCTTGGTGATAGCTGTAGTTTCCTCGTTTAAATAGAAATTCATAGCTGTAATTTCTAATTGTATAAAGGAGAATCAATCTCTTCCTCTAAATTATCTTGATTGATTTACTTATCATTTGTATCATTGTATCTCTATATAAACCCCATTGCAGTAAAGGAATAGAACATAAGAGAATTCTCCAAATCTTCATGTTAACATGGTATTAGCGCAGGTTTTTTGCTATTGACTTGACTTGAGACAACCCATCTTGTTCATGAGGAAGAAGTTTTCCATCACTGGATATTTTGTTGCATTGCACCTCTTACAGGGGCACATAATTGTAGTGGAAAGAGCGACCCCATTGGTTTACAGTCAATAAAATAAGAGATCGTGTTCAGAACTAAGGGATAGGCTTTGGCCTTGTTTCCTTGGTAGGATCACCCCTCCATTCACGCCACCAACGTACCACCATTGTCGTTGTCTGTAGTGTACCAGCAGGGTAAGGTCCTCCCCCACCTTTTTTTTTTCTTCTTCTATAAAGCTCTTGTGAGCTCCTTGTCCTATTCCAGGGGACTTCTGATTCACTGTAGACCCAAGGGAAGAGGTCCCCTTGTTCCTTCCATGAACAAGGGGACCCTCTCAAGTGGGAAAACCTTCTTTCCATGAGTAGACCCCGAGTCCTATACTCCCCTCAACCCTCAGACATTCCCTAGCCTTGGGAGGGTCTCTGAGGATTAGTGGTGCAATACCCAAGGGGCACAGTTGAGATTTTTGGAAAAATCCAGAATGGCGATAAACATAGTATCGCCATTCTAGATCACCTTCCTTTGCAGTGGTTCTATGCCTCATTTGGATGGGCCCAGGTCCATTCCAAGGCATGGCTTAGGCCCCTAAGACCTCCCCTCTCCATCCCTGGTCCTTCCAGGCTCACTAGACCAGCTTAAGCATGGTTAAAATGCACAAAATTGGAAACTATCCCGATTATCGGTATAGAGTCTACCGACATTTTGGGCTTTCTGGTCCTTGATGAAAATGGCCACTGTGGGCCCAATCCAGACTAGGCCTAGGACTCTTGCTAATGTCCCCTAATCAACCCTAAGGGTCCAGGACCCTGTGGGTATCTTTGTTGACCTTCTCCCAGGCCAGCAAAGCCATTTCCAGAGGAAACTGGAAATGGCGGTAAGCAGTCTACCATCATTCCAGTTTTGTGAAGAACTGGAATTGACGGTGAACAGTTTACCACCAGTCCCAGTTTTTGCTTGAATGGACCTTGCACGGGGCTCAGGCCAGGTAGGAGACCAGTCTAGGCCCTACCATGCTATTTGGGCCCATTCTTGACTTGACCAGAACCTTAACTAGGGTTACTTAACTCGATCCACTTTTAACCATGGTTAAGATCTGTTTAACCTTGGAAAAATCCAAGAAAACCTTGAAAAATCTGAAACATGCAAAAGACCAAAAACAAATCTGATTTAGACCATTTCTTACCATGGTTAAGAATTTAACCATGGTTAAACCCTCCTTAATCACGGTTAACCAATTGAATGCACGGCTAAGCATGCCTTGGCCTCTAGGCCCAAACCTAGGCCCCCGGGCTCATACCTTAGCCTCTAGGCTCAACCCTAGGCCTTCGGGCCCTTGCCTTGGCCTTCGGGCCCAATCCTTGGCCTCTGGGCCCATACCCTAGCCTCCGGGCTCAACCCGGGGCCTTCGGGCCCAATCCTTGGTCTCTGGGCCCATACCTTAGCCTTTGGGCCCAACTTTAGGCCTCCGGGCCCAAACCCTAATCCATGCACTTGACCACCTCAGTCAACCAAACCTTAGTTCCCGGATTAAGTCCTACCACCCCAGTGCACACACACACTCCCCTAACCTCAGCACAGACTCATGTACCAGAATTACTCTCGGTCTAATCTCATCAATGAAGGAAGTCTGGCTCGCAACTAGTTGGGTCATCTGAGCGGCCAACATATCCATGGTAGTCGGTGGATCAAGAGGAGGCTGAGTAGGTGCATCCTCAGGTGGTGATTTAGTACAGTCAGCAGCATGAGCTACACTATTGGTGTAGGCCTTCGCAGTGAGAGGACCTTTAGAAGTACTCACGAAGTCGTCAACTGAATGGTGGACGCCATGAGAGGCAAGACTACCTTGGATCAAGATGCCAAAAGGCAATCCTACAGTGCCAATACTAAGGTGGGACGCATGGATCATCAACTCAATGATTGGAGAAGCAAGATCAATAGGCTCATCAATGAGCAAGGCATGGAGAAATCAGGCTCGATCAGAATTGATGTCAGTGGTATGACCTCTAGGATGGAGGTTAGAGTACATAAAGAGATGTAGGATCCTAGCATTAGGGGTCAACCTAATCTATAATAAATGAGTAGCAGACCATTCAGTCTGTGAGCCACAAATCATGGTAGCAATCTCTTCCATATGATGGCCATGGGGATCAGTCCTATAGTGATATGAAAAATAGGCATTGGGAACCTGAGGAATGGATAGAAGTTTGGCTATGAAACTAGGAGTAACCTCAATAAGGATGCCTTTGACCTCAGTCGTGAAGGTCATGTGAACTAGGTCATCCTTTTCTATGTTCAAATAGAATTTCCGAATCAAGATCAAAGGGCATTGCCCTAATCCTGCCATCCTCTCGACTGGATAATACAAGGAAGATTGGTGTGGGTAAAATCATGAAGACGGACTGATCGCTCAAGGATTACAGCATGGTTCTCAAAGTAGTGCTCAAACCTATAATTTGCAGTAGGGGATCTAAACTTACGGCCTTCGGAAGAGGGGTATGCTTGGCTCACTTTAGCCCTTTTTGCATTTTTCTTGGGAGCTGCTTAGATGGGGCTTTAAGCTTAGGGGTTGCCTTTCCTTTTCCTGTGGGAGCATTCTAGTAGTTCGAGGAGTCGAAGGTTCCTCAAGCACAATCCCCGGACCTCGAGTGGGAGGAGGTCCAGAATAGGAGTCACTCTCATTCTCCGAGTCAGATTCGGAGGATTGGAATGAGGAGAGTGATGAGGGACGTGATTTGTCAGCATTCTTTCTATGTGAGAAACTTGCCATTAAAAGAACCAAAATCCATATGGGAATTAAGGAAAACATGATGAGGAATGAGAAATTTCAAGTAATGAAAGGAAAATTCAAGAATGGAACAGTGGATTATCTCAAAATGGAAAGAAAATTTCGGATCCCTAGCTTTGGTTTGGAGTGCATTCGAACGTGAGAGCAAATGGGGGTATACCGAGGATTTTACACAAAAACCACACAGGTCGTTCGAACGGCCATAATGGGCGTTCAAAAGGTAGAAAACGGATGGCCCTCCATTCGAACGCCTGAACAGGAAAACTTCACAAAATCTGATTTTTCAGTTTTTAAATGACTCTCCCCCTCTCTCATGACACATAGAGACTCCCATAGAGATTAAAATCAACTCTAGAATGCAATTTTGAGCCTGAAATCATGCAAGATATACCAAGTTTTGAAACATACAACTCCCCCTTAATTCAAGATAATTTGAAATCATTATTCATTTGCAAAGCATAATAAGTTCAATTCCAAATTAGTCAAAAAAAAAAAAACAAAAACTCCCCCTGAAAACAATCTTGCATTAGCTACATTACAATCTCATATGTATGAAACAATTTCCAAGAAGCCAAAAGATTTTTCACTCAAGATTTCATATCATTAAGTTTTGACTAAATAAGGATATGCCCATCTATACTAGTCACATGGGCGATCAAATACAAGCACAACAACCAATACACATTTAGCGAGAAGTTTGACTTTGAAGCATAGTGTGTGTAGTGAGATTTCTGACTTGACTCTTTTAGAGGTTTCAACCTAGGGTTAAGGTTCATTATTGCATTTCAAGGCCTCAAGGTGACTCAAACACTAGAAGTCAAACTTATTAAATCCTAAATTTAGCATTTGTTAAACATGTGCTAATTCTCACCCTTGTTCATCTTTTATGCAATTTGTCTTTTTTTTTTTCTTTTTATAACAAACATAGCCATATTTTGGATTTTCTTTTTTGGTTTTTTCAAATTCTTCTTACAATGACAGCTTTCACATTGATTCGGTAGGTAGCTCTAGCTATTGGCAAAATGAGCTTTCACACTAGCGACCCAGATAGATAACTATTGTCCGCATAGGTAGCCATTTCATACTGTTTGCATCCAATAGTGACTTTCACACTATCCCAAAGGTAGCTCTTTCCATTGTCTTATTTTTAAAGTAGGGGCACAAGCAAATGAGATATTAACATATCGGTCAATCCAGATTTGGTCAACCATGAATATCATCATAAATAATAGTATTACCTTTACTTAGGAATTTAGACCATCTTCAAGAGTAAGTCAGAGTGCATGTGCATGACACTTAAGCAACATTGTTTAACCAAACTCTAACTGTGATTTAGAAGCTTTGCCTATTTTCTATTTTCCAAAAGACTTGAAAGGTATAATATCATCATTAACTCAATCCTACTCAATATTTTTACCTTGGCATGAATTAAGCATTATGAATACAAGGAAATTGAAACATGCACAATATGATAGGAGAGTAAGCCCAAACAACTACTTTTTGAAAATTTGATTTTTCAATGTTTTTGAATTTTTCAATATATGAAAGAAAAACAGCCTAATCTAATAGAAACACAAAATCTTTTTGAAGTTTTTCTTTGAAAAAAAAAATCAAAAAGTAAAAATAAAGAAGGTACAAAATCAGCTAATATACATCACATAGATAGTACTAGGAAATAATATAGGCATGAAGAACAACCTAGTCTATTAGGAAGCAAACAATCACTCTCCCTCACACATGATGAGATTTGGGAATTTTAAAGAGGTGCGAGAGGTAAGGCATCTAAGGTCATCTTTTCTCAAAAATATCTTCTTATTCTCATTCTTTCTTTTCCTTTGGGGAGCCCTAACCTTTGGGTTTATCCTGTTACCTTCGTCATGATAAGCATAGGAAGTGTCCATACCATGTCTAGTACTAGAAAGTTGAGCAATTTTCATCACTTCTTCACTTAGACTTCTAGACTTTTCAGCTAAGGCTTGAATTTTCCTTTGGAAATTCCCTTGACTTAAATGTTGATTCCATGAACCAGTTGGGGATTTCTCCTAAAAGTAGGACAACGAGGTCTTGTGTGACCTTTCACTCCACACTGAAAGCAAGTGGGGATGAATCTAGGAGGAGGAGGGAAGCTACCTGTAGGAGCATGAACATGAGTCCTCTTCGCTTCATCAGAAGTAGAATCTTTACTAACCCAGCAACTACAAAGTATTGGTATAATTGAGGACGAGCTGAATTCTCATTTGGTTGAACATGGGATTCTGGAATTCTCTCTTTCGGGCCTGAGGTAGAAGGATCATCATGGCTTGGATTAGCATAAATTGGCTCAAAAGTAATAGATGCGATGGTACCAACATTCATGTGAATTGGTGGCTAATTAGAATGTCCTATGCTGGTCATGTTAACTGTTGAACGTTGTATTCTAGCCAATTCATCCAAAATTTGAGAATTGTTAACCAGTCTAGCTTCTTTCCCAAATTCGGTAATTTTCCTAGCTAACCCATCCTTCAATTTAAGGATATTCATAAATTCCTTTTCCAAAAATCTAACATTCTCAGTAAGGTTATCTTTCTCAGACTCCAGTTCTGAAATAAGAGTCTTAGACTCTTTAGTTCCATTCCCAGAAGTGTCTTTTTCTAGAACTTTGACTCATTCAGTCAATGCAATATTTTCTTCTTCAAGACACTATTTTTTCTAGAAAGTCAGCCTTTTCTCTTTCAAACTAAGAGACTAGAGCACTCTTCCCTTCTGCTTCTAGTTTGCAATCATCTCTTTCAAGTTGAATTAATTTCAATATTTTATTCAAAGAGATTTTTGCTTTCTTCAGCTTTAGGCTTTCGGAATACAACTTTTGATAAGCTGAATCTATATCCTCATTAGATTCAGAGTCACTTTGACTATTTTCAACATCCTCACTGGTCTCGGTCTCATGGTCATCGTCACTTTTCTCCTTCTCATTAACCAAGGGAAGAGACTCAACAATCTCAAATAGGGAAACAGTGAAGGCCATGTGATTGGCAAATTCTCCACTTGAGGAAGAGCCATCAAAGTATTCACTTTTTGCTTCACTATCATCCCATGTGGCATTCATCACTTTACCTTGTTTTTCTGATTATTAGATTATTCAAGTGAGATATTCCCATATCCTTTGCATTCATAGCATTGGATGCCACAAGATTTTTTATCTTCACCTTTAGAAGTCTTTTTATTTTCCTAAGGTTTTGACTTTGGCTTTTCGCCAAATTTTCCTCCTTGTCTAGAATTAAAACTCTTATTTGTTTTCAAAATTTTTTGAAATTTCTTAACAAATAGAGCTAATTCCTTCTCTTCCATCTCAGAGTTACTGTCATCTTCATCCAAAGTTTCCTTGACAGATTTCAAAGATAAAGTTTTATTTTTCTTGGATGGCTTAAGATTGAGTTCAAAGGTTTGGAGGGATCCCACCAATTCCTCAATCTTGAGAGAGTCAGCATTCTTACTCTCTTCTATAGCAGTGACCTTAGATTGGAATCTCTCAGGTAGAGATCTAAGGATTTTTCTCACAATTTTAGACTCGCTCAATTTTTCACCCAAATTAAAACTAGAATTAACAATGTCACTCAGTTTAGCATAGAATTCATCAAACATGTCATTGTCTTCCATCTTTAGGTTTTCAAATTTGCTTGTGAGCATTTGAAGCTTTGAGATCCTTATAGTAGTGGTACCCTCATGGGTAATCTCAAGAATGTCCCAAGCCTCCTTTGCAGTTTCACAAAAAGAAATTCATCTGAATTCCTTGACTGTAACTGTAGTGAAGATTGCATTGAGACCTTTGGTGTGCCTCCTTTGCAGTTTCACAAAATAAATTCGTCTGAAGATTGCATTTATCAAACACAAGACTCAAATCTTACCCAACCGGACACCAAACACTGTTCCTCGGTATAGATTATCCGTCTTGTAGAACAACCATGAACTCCTCGATCGATCCCTATAGCAACAGCTCCAGCTCCTTATCGGCTAACTCTTCTCAAAGTTTAAGACCATGATCCAAAGATCAATCTCTGTCCTCGACGGCTTTGGCAACACCAACCAAACACTCACACAAAGTTCAAACTAATTGAAGGAATAAAAAATAGCTCCAGTGAGATCTCAAACAACAATGGAGATCAATCAATGCACATCCAAGATAGAACAATTCAATCTTGCATTGAGAGAGGAGAACTAAGGGTATCCACCAAGTGGAGATTTAAGAACCCTAAAATCATCATAGTAGTCTCTAAACTCTCTCACAACTTCCTTATAATGAGCTAAGGGATCACCAATTAAATAGCCAAGGTAATAACACTTGCCAAAACAGAGGTCAGATGATTTTAGAAACCGAAAATACGAGGTCCATTCGAAAGGCCATGAGGGGTGTTCGAACGGTCCCGGGATTGGATGAATTTGGTTAAAAATGGGGCGCCAGTTAGGCTACTGGAATTTAATTTTTACAAGCCTGTTCGAACAGTCAGTCGGCCATTTTTGGGCATTCGAATGGCCAGGTAGGGCGTTCGAACAACGTGTGCAATTCTTGATTATTTTGCACTGCCTCACTTGACTCAACATTCAATTTCCTTAAAAAGACCATCCAAAGGCTATTATAAATACATGGGTCAATATCTAATCACCTAAGGTATATGATAAAGGATTTCTAAGTCAATTCTGCCTATGGTAACCACTAGGTATCTAGGTCACTTATCATCCTAAGAATGTGAGCAAAGCTTGAAGCCAGAATGTACTTCACTTGAGTCTTTGAAGCTTCATCTTCACTGAACTTCATCAACCATAGGAACAATGACACTAGACTTACATTGACACCATTTTGACATCGGAATTAAGCCAATACAAATTATGACCTTACATCAAGTTCATAAACTCCCCACGGACACGATCTCTCTTGAATTTCTCCCCAGCAGAATCAGCTCATCATCCCCCCACGGAGTCTATATCTCCCTAAATTCTCCCCAAAGGAGTCAGCCTCCCTCAAGTCAGCCTCTGCTATAGAGGAAAATTCCCCAATTGGGCAAAAGACAAACTCCAAGAGAGTGCAAGTCAACTGCAGCAGAAACAATCATAGGGTGTCCTAAACTTCGGTCCCCTAGCCTACATTTTGTCCCACTCTAAGGCTTCCTAGGTCCCATAAAAATTACGAGTGCAAGCGCTATATCACATCTACATCCCCAGCGGAGTGTCATCCAAAGCAGTGAAGGGAGAATATCCAGTTCCGCAATAAATCACAGGCATGAGTGAAAACCGGAAACGACCTCCTTGCGTAAAAATAACGCAACCCCAGACCTAATCTTGTGACTAGGAAAAAAATCAATCAGCTTTGCAAGCAAGAGGAAAACTGGCAATGACCTCATCGTGCGAAAATTATGCGAATCCTATGACTTGGTCATTCCAAAGGTAAAAAATGGAGAAAAGCTGTAAAAGCGATTTGGCAACTAAATCCGGCAGCAATCACTCACTCCCAACTATCCCTAACAAGAGATTCCTCAGGGAACAGTTCCCTAGTGGACCTCTGTTACAAAATCCACAACGGATCAACGACCCACTTTACTCCCCAATGGATTTCCGATAACAATTCTCAGCAACTTCCCCGACAAGTATTTAGTAGTAGCAATATAGACTCGTCTATCCCCAGCAGTGGCCCATGAGAGCAAGTCCTCTTTTGGTCAGACTCTACTCTTCGAGAGTAATAAACAACCTATAAATCCCCATTAAGCCCTAACAAAGGCAATTTACTGAAAAAATCTAAAAGCTGACTAAGCACCTTTCATCTAAAATTTAAACTCTTACAAAAGTCTACAACACTTTTCTAAAAAGCAAAAAGTTTTCAAAACAAATTTTTGGTACCACAATCTGATTGCCCCAACCTGCACTAAACTGCCCCGACAAGACAACCAGAAATAGTCGACATTGTGCATCTTTGCAAGTCGTAATCGTGAGAGTCATGGGAAAGCATCTTCGTCTTTATCCCCAACATGACATCATTTTTGCATAAATGCACTCAAGCATAGCGTCACTCAAAGTGATTAATATCTTCAATCAGCGACCCCAGGCCATATCAGCATCAGAGTTATCTGGTTAGCACCTCCGGGACATGCCATCTCATATCAATCAATATCAATCTAGCTAAAGCCTCCGGTCAACACCACATCTTGTCAGCATGCCAACACACCTGTATATCCCTCTTTTGACACCCTCGCGTGTCTCTGACTTCATCATGTGTACCACTGACAACTCGCCGGCCAACACCACATCTTGTCAACATGTCGAACACCAATGTCCTCCTCCCGACACCCCCGTGTGTCTCTGACATCATCGTGTGTACCACTCACAACCCGTCGGCCAACGCCACATCTTGTAAGCATTCTGACACACCCGCATGTCCTCCTTCCGACACCCCTGTGTGTCTCCGACATCATCGTGTGTACCATTGACAACCAACTTGCCAGCGCTACATATTATCAGCATGTCAACACACCCACATGTCCTTCTGACCACTTTTTAGTGCGTTCTTGACACCTTGCGTGTCCTTGATAGTCTGTGTGTCCTTCGATTGATTTGACTAACGCCTCTAGGTGATGCCACAACAATCGATCTGGCTAGTGCCTCTGGGTTATGCCTTTTCAATCAGTTGACTAGCACCTTCGGGTGATGCCATTTCAATCCATCTGGCTAGCGCCTCCAGGACATGCTATCTCTCCATACCATTTTCCCCAGCATGAGTAATTCTGATCACTCCTCATCTCCAGCATGTCACCCATCTCCCCAGTAAATGTTTTCCCGGGTAGACTTGCATATGTCTTTTACTCAACACTGATTGCGCCATCATTGCATACCTGCACAGTATGCTTGCACCCAAAATCATCATGACATTCCCAAAATCCAATCCCGGTATAAAAATAGGACGATTCTAGTCTTTGTCGTTCAATTGTCATCCTTGACACTCTCTAACAAAGAGAGGCAGTTGTAAGCACCTAATTTTTATACCCCTCCTTAACCATGGTTAACCCTAAACCTAACCATAGTTAACCCTAGGTCAAACCCTAGTCTGACCTTAGTTAGACCCTAGGTTAAACCCTAGTTTCATCCTAGTTAAACCCTAGGTCTAGCCTAACCCTAGGTCTAACCCTAGTGAACCTAGGTCAAACCTTAGTCTAACCCTAGTTAAACCCTAGATCAAACCCTAGGTCAAACCCTAGTCAAACATTAGGTCAAATCTAGCCTAACCCTAGGTTAACCATAGCTAAACCTTAAGCAAACTCTAGTCTAACCCGAGGTCAAACCCTAGGTCCAACCATAGGTCGAACTCTAGTCTAACTGTAGGTCAAACCCTAAGTCCAACCATAGCTAGCCCTAGTCTAAGCCTAGACCTAAGTCATGGGCCCATGACCCATGCAACACCTAGCCAAGGCCCTTAGGACCCAAACTTATAGACAAACAGCCTTAGGGCCCAAACATGGGCCCAACCCAGAAATTCAAATTTTTTGAGAATGTTGGTAATCTAATTACCGACATTCCTTTTGTAGAAAAATTTGTATTGTGTGCATGAGCATTTAAACCTGGCTCAGACCTTTTTTTGGAAAATCTCAAGAATGACGGTAGAATTTCTACTGTCATTACTCATTTGCTCTTGGAGGGGAATGACGGTACTAGAATTACCGTTATTCCTTGAGTTTGCGTTTTACACAAACTCTGTACCCTCCAGTCCCCCAGGCACGCCTCTGTCCACCCCACTCCACCTTTGGGCTTCCACCTACCCTTCTCCTCATACCCTTGATGTCCCTAGGACCCTCTCCTATAAATCCAAGCAACCCCTTAAGCCTTCTTTCCCAATCCGAAATCCTGAGAGAATCCTCAGTGGAATCCCTGATCATCCCACTTGCTCCATACCAGTAGGTCACCACCGATTGTGTTCAGAACTAAGGGATAGGCTTTGGCCTTGTTTTTTTAGTAGGATCACCCCCTCCATTCACGCCACCACCGTAGCCACCATTGTCGTTGTTTGTAGTGTACCAGCCGGGTAGGGTCCTCCCCTACCCCTTAGACCTTATCCATATCCAGGACCTATCCCTCAGAATTAATAGGTGGTGACTCCTAATCAATAACTGGTGAGTAAAACCCTACTAACAATATATATATATATATATATATATATATATATATATATTCTAATGTAGAGTCGTTGAAGTCATTTAATCCTTCCATATTTCATTCTAATAGAATCTAGATCAAGGGTCTTGATACGATCTTGTAATTAGATAAACGAAAAATAAAATTGATCTCTTCGAGTGGATCAGACCTCCACGCCTTAAGGCAATTGTATTTCTCTTCAATGGATACCCTAATGGCAATTACAAATACTTAAATATGCTAATATCTTACAAAGAGGAAACCTAAGCAAAGAATGAAATTAAAATTGAAACTAACTACGCATGCTATAATTAAGGAGAGTAACGTAACATCCCCCCTCCCTTAATTTCAACCTTGCCCTCAATGTTGAGTAGCAAGGAAATTTAGACATTTATCTTGTGATGCATGATAAGGTTCCCATGTGGCATCTTCAATTGGTAAATTGGCCCATTGCATGAGTACTTTAGTTACTGCCTGGTTAGATAACTCTTCGGTGTAGTATTACATGAGGATGAAATTTAATATTTCCATAAGTAGAGATGTTTGGTAGATGGTGCTGGGAGAGAACATTATCGCCTAATTTCTTCTTCAACACGAAACATGAAAAATTAGATGTATTTTAGACCCCGACTAGAAGATAACCTGGTAAGCCACAAGAACTATACGTATGTTTTAATGCTTTGTAAGATCCATAAAACTATGGTGCATGAAAGCTTCATTGAGGTGCGTACATTGAAGGAAACTTCTCTATAGTGTGACACCCCTAACCCGTGCCTTAGGGAATCATGTTCCAAGACGCGCGCCCGATCGTCATTACCATGCAGCGAAAGACTTTGCCCTCTAAAATGCGAGAAATTTTCAACTTTTCTTCTAAGCTTACATAAGCAATAACAACTTGTCGCACCCCAAAATCCCACCTAGGAGTTAGGTGTGACTTTGTGCGTGACTATCCTTCCATGACAAATGATCTTGTATAAAACATACAAGGCAATAATATAGTGGAAGTGACAAACATAGCAGAAACATAGACTGAAAATTTATTTTATACATGGAAAGTATTCCAAGTTTATACAACATAAAACCGAAGTAAGAGTGGACATACCCACTCATCGAAATAAAAAATATAATCTCTCTCACTCACCCTCTCTCAATAATACCTAGGATAAGGCCACCTATCCAGGTTCCTATCCTCCTCTGGCTGAGCATCTTTCGGCTCCTCCTCACCATAATCCTCCTCAATCCAAGGACCAGGAGCATAGATGTCAAATGGACCTGCCGATATAAAATGTACAGCTGAGCATGGAATACTCAGCGTATACAATCCACTAGCTAACAATAATATAATCAAAAATATTATATGAAACTTTAAGCAACAGATCATAATACAAACTTCAAACCAAACATAGAATTCATACTTCAAAAACTTAACTTAACCGTGCAAATATTTTCAAAATCATTATCTTATTAACTTTCGTAAAACTAAAACATATCTTATGAGATTTCTTTTCTTATGAGTTACTTATGAGCTTATGAGTCTTATGAGTTCTTGTGAGCTTATACGTCTTATTCGTTCTTATGAGTCTTATGAGCTTATGAGTCTTGTAACTGATTTTATAATTGATCCATAGAGATTTGTGAAACGATCTTAGACTTGATCCGTAGAGACTTGAAAAATGATCTTAGACTGGATCCTTATGAGCCTTATAAGAATTTATGAGCCTTATGAGCACTGGTAAACCTTATGAGCACTTGTGAGCTTTATGAGTGTGGATAGTGAAATATCACCGCCCGCAGGGCCGGAGTATGGTACACCTGCCTAAACCTGATCACCACCCATAGAATGAACGGTTAAGCTTTGCACATACCAAAGGCACGTGTACCAGCTGGCCAAGGGATGGCTTACCGCCAGCCCGTCTAGCATTTAATGTTGGTAGTAAGGCAATGATGACCCACGGACATCCTTGTGTGTCAGTCCCTATAGGACTGACACGTAGGTAGGGTTTACCCTTGCGGGCAAACCCCCATGTAAGCTTTGCGGGTAGACTCTACGAGTCCATCTATGGGTTAGTTAATGACTAACCAATCCATGACCATTATGGCCAGGGACTTAGCCGAGACTAAGGGCTAGACCCATGATCCTACCCTGTCTTGGTCTGCGGACTGACTAAGGTCAGACCCTGGTCTACAGTCGAAATAAACTTTGGACCTGACCCAGACCATGGGTGAGACCCATGGTCTCACCCTTTTAACTTGTGGACTGACCACCCAGCTGGCAGTAACATACTGACTGCTATGTGGCAGAGAATCCCTGATAAAAAAATGTCTCTCTGCCAACTTTGGAGGATCCCAAGATAGAGATCCCTTATTTTTCTCCAATAATAGAGTGCCATATGACACTCCATTTGAAAAGGAGAGTAATCTTTCCCCTTTTCTTGGAAGATAAGATTCTTCTCTCTTTTGAAGGGAAGCTTTATCCTCCTAGGTTTTCAAAAAAGGAAACCAATTTAGAGTCCTTCAAAAAAGGACTCCCATGGGTACGAGGTTTCCCCAAGATAATGTAAACTAACTATCTTAGACAGATGACCCTCTCTAAGGAGAGTTGACCTCTTTTGGTTTCCTAAGAATGACGAAGTCAAAGGGAAGTCCAAAAAGGACTCTCCAAAAGATATAAAAGGGAGTTTCTCACAAAAAACTCTCACGAACCACTCACAAGAGGAAACGGAGCAAAAAAAGCAAAAAAAGCTTTCTCTTCTTTTACAGGAAAACAACAACTAATGAGGAAGAAGAAAGATCTCCCATCAACGGAGAATATCAGGTGACCCCCAATATGGCCACCTATCTTTCTTTCTTTTTCTTTTTTGTAAAAAACCTCAATGAGGTATCTATAATGCCTACATCGGATCTGGGCAACCCCATTGAATAAACAAATACTTTATTCAAATATTTTGTTCTTCTTTATTGTTCTTCTTAATCAGAGGTTCTTCCCCAAATTGGGAAGGTAATTAACAGTCTGGGTTTACTTAGATATGAAGGATAGTCCCCTACACAAAACAATAAACTCTATACAACAATGGAGGTAATTTTAAACGCATGAAGAAATTTACACGTTACAATGAGCACTTATGAGCATTCTTATGAGTTCTTATGAGAGCCTTGCGAGACTTATGATCCTTAGAGAATTCGTAACTGATCTTAGACATGATCCTAAGAGAATTTGTAACCGATCTTAGACTTTTGATCCGTAGAGAAATTGTAACCGATCTTAGACTTTAACAACCCAAAGTTTGGCCTTGTCGATTCTTATGAGTTATCCCTTTTCGTAAAAGCTTTCCTTTAAAATCATTTCTTATGATTTTGAAATACCATGTTTATGCGAAAACTTCATCATGCAAGCATAGTATACATGAGGTACATAGGAGATTTGTGAAGATCATTGTAAACTTAGGAACCCGCAAACAAAATCATAAGAGGCATCTAAGTATCGTAGCAACCTTAGAAAACCTTTAAACATTGAGTTATCACCATAGAGTATCATAATATACTTAGAAAGTTTCTATCATTCAATACATGCTTAAACAAAACTTATAAGCATCATATGAGACTTAGAAAATCCTTAAACATAGAAATGAGATCAGCATGACATTTCACCCAACATGATTTCAAGATCATTAACATTCATTCATCAAGCAAAATCATTGGAACATGCTTTTCTTAAGGGTTTTTATACAATCATATGCCGAAGCTAGGTATTAAAGTGTATCCACTTTGGGCATCACAACAAAGCCAACTAGTAGAAGTATTTACTCTTATTCTTGAGAAACCCGCATTTAAAACCCACATGCCAATACTTGGATTATAACAAATCTAGATAGGAGAGTGCATTTACCTTTGAGATTGAATCCTTGAGGCTTTGAGTGTGAGAAACGCCTTGGCTTGCAAGATCTTTGTTCCCCTTTTTTGATTTTTGAGAAGCTTTGGAGGTGAAACTTGGGTTTCACCTTGGATCTTGAGAAGCTCCTCCAAAAACCCTAAATTTTCCTCCTTTTCCTCTCCAAAACTCTCCTTAGGTGTTAGGAACCCAAAACCCACGAAATGGATGGGTATTTATAATCCAAGGGGGTTTAAAAACTCTAAATTACGCTTAGGATTCGGGCACAAGGGGAAAAATCACAAATCCCTAGAGGTCAGTCGACCGGCCAGGAGGGGCGATCGATCGGCTGAGACTGGACGGCTACTGTGGCCCCATTTTTGGCCAAATCGCATATTGTCGGCCAACAAGCCGGGGGGATTGACCAGCCCTGAACACAAACTCACTATAAGCCCAGTTTGGGCCTTTTTGGGACAGTCGATTAACCGGTCTTGAGGGGCAGTCGACTGGCCTCCACCAGAACTTGGCCATTTTCCCCTTTTTTTTCTCCATTATTCATCCTTAGAGTATTTCCACTCTTTTACCTTGGCTTAAACACCCCTGCAACACATTTAGTTTGATTCAAACTCTTTCATTCAATTTCCATAAGACAAAACACATAGAAGGCCTTTAAGCCTTAAAACACTTTTCACTGACACTATTCATAGACTATTCTAGTGAATTCCGGGGTTCTACATCCTCCCCCCTTATAGAAATTTCGTCCTCAAAATTAGAACAAACTACAAAACATAAAGACCAACTAAGAAAACAAATGAGGGTATTTTTCCTTTACTTCGGCTTCGTGCTCTCTTGTAGCCTCTTTTGCAGAATGGTGCTATCATCTCAAGAGGACCAATGGAATGGTCTTGTTGTGCAAGAGTTGATCTCGCCTATCCAAGATCTGATCTAGTTGCTCTACCAGTGTGATATCCTCATGGATCTCCAACGGATCGAGATCGATCACGTGCGAAGGATCCGATATGTATTTCCGGATCATGGAAACATGAAAGACGTTGTGAACTGCCACCATGTGAGTAGGTAGAGCGACTGAGTAAGCCACCTCACCGACTCTTGTAATGATCTTAAACGGACCCACATACCAAGGGTTGAGCTTGCCCCTTTTTCCAAACTACGCGCATAACACCCTTTGTTGGCGAAATCTTGACAAAAACATAATTGCCAACGCTGAACTCAAGATCTCTCCTATGGTTATCGGCATAGCTCTTATACTGACTCTGGCAAATTTTCAACCTCTCCCTAATGATCTTGTCGCGACCCAAAACCCACCCTAGGAGTTAGAGTGAACTTTGGACGACTAATCATGGCTTACATGACTTGCTTGACAAACCAACCTGCAAAAACCCACAGAGCATATACAATAGAGGAAATAAACAGCGGAAACATACTCTAACATAGCACAACGGAAGTCTAAACAAACCTCTATGCATATATATACGAATCAAAGTTTATACAAAAGGTAACCATAAGAAAGTGCGGACATGCCCGTCAAAAATACATAAATCTAACTCTCATCTCACCTACAGCTAATCCACTCAGAATCTAACACCACCTACAGATAACCCTCTACGGGAGGTTCCTCCAAAGGCTCCTCGACGTACTCCTCTTCCACCCATGGACCAGGAGGACAAACATCAAATGGAGCAGCAGCTCCCTCAGAACCTGCCGACATAAGAAGTACGGCTGAGCATGGAATACTCAGCGGGTACTAAATACTAACCAACAATTATAGCATAAAAATGGCAGTGCATAATCAGGAGCAATTCATATATGTCAGATGGAAACAATTCATATCATACAAGGAAGTAAAGCAATTCATAATCATGCTTGTATTTCGTAGAAAGCCGATAAATCCTCTTGAAAACATCGTGCACTTGACTTGACTTGAAACATCTTTTCGTGCTTGAAAGCTTGTCTTGTCTATCTTGCTTGATTCTTGTATGTCGTGTCATGTCATGCATGTCATGCGTGCTTGCTTGTGATCATGTAACTTGTGAGATACACTTGTGAGATATCCTTGTGAGATGCCTTGAGAGATGCCTTGAGAGGGAAGGGAGACCCTTCTTTATGCGATGCACTTGCGAGGGAAGGGAGACCCTTCTTCATGATATGTATGTACTTGCGAGGGAAGGGAGGCCCTTCTTCATGATATGCACTTGTGAGTGAGGGGAGACCCCTCGTGGAATGTTGGTTCTTGTCTTCTTGTGAAAAGCGAGGTAAAACATATTGTAGGATATGTCCCACCTCTAACCATGTTCTTGAAAACCTCGATAAATCATTCCATGCATGCCGTGCTCGTGGGAACCGTGTACATACTTGCATTTAAATTTAAAGATGACATTTGGGTAATTTCACAACACATATGGCATCAATGATTGAGCAATGTAATATTCATATCATTTAGGGAAAGCAGGAAACACACTATCATAGGCCCTAGCAATATTCAGAATTTATTAGGCATGCATTTACTAATTTACATCTCACTTTATTCACCTTGGCATTTCATCAAACATGGTGTGTTCATTATTCATTAACCCTACAACATGCTTTTCTATGTGGGTTTTACTCACATCACATATGTTTGTTCATTATGGGTACAATGCCCTCCCCGTTCATCCATCACATCAAAACACACGGCATCCAATCGCCCCCACTCATCTCCATTCACCATTCACCATTCACCATTCACCATTAATCTCATAATACATGTGTAAATGAAAGAAAATCTAAAGAAAAGAAGGGATGAGAGGAACTATAACTAGGAGGGTAGTAAGAAGTACCGACCTTGAAGAGATGAGGAAGAAATCCATCTTCTAAACGACTGTAAGTTGCTGTCCTAGCTTGGAACACGAGCTTCGCACGAGCTTGGGCCGAGATCTTGAAGAAAAACCGGACTAGGAGTGATCTAGGGTCTCAAAACCCTTTGATTTCTCTCCAAACTCGAAACCCTAGGTTTGGAATCGCCTTCTCCTCTCTTCTTATCTCCCAATCTCTCTAAGTGTCGAATGATGCCCTAAAGGTTCGGGTTAAACTCTTAAGGTAAGAGTGAACCGACCAAAAGACCATAATACCCTTACTGAATTTCTGTAAAAACACGAGTGCCGAACTCGTTGTGCTGTGAACAGTGCCAACTCGTTGTGCTGTGAACAGTGCCAACTCGTTGTGCTGTGAATAGTACCAAACACGTTGTGCTGTGAATAGTACCAAACACGTTGTCTGTTGTGAAGGGTGCTGAACCCGTTGTCACGTTGTGTTGTGCATAGTGCTGAGCTCGTTGAGCTGTGAACAGTGCCAAACACGTTGTCCGTTGTGGACAGTGCTGAACACATTGTCCTATGTACAGCGTGCCCGTGGTGTTGTACAACGTACCCGTTGTGAGTTGTACAACGTACCCGTTGTGAGTTGTACAACGTACCGTTGTTGCTGTACAACAGACGCACAATGTATACGTTATCAGAGCTAGAGCTACGTCCTTAGCGCCTAACCGAGCTACGATTTCCTACAGGTCCAGACTGTTTTGGCCATATCTTTTGACTCGTTCGTCCGATTTTGACGATTCAACTTGCGTTGTGTTCGTACTTCGAAAAGGAACATTTTTGACATTTCAAAATTTCAAAATTTCTTCCTTATTTATTAATTATACCTCTTTAAAAGGCAAAATGACAACGAAAGTGTCATGTTTTAAGCATGAAAAAGTCTGGGGCTCTACATCCTCCCCCCTTACAAAAATTTCGTCCTCGAAATTCAGACGATACTTGCATTATAAATCAAAAAGAAAATTACAGTTATATACAAACCAATACAAAACTCATTCGATTAACTCTGGATACTTTGCTTTGACTTCGGCTTCACGCTCCCATGTAGCTTCTTCCCGAGCATGGTGTTGCCATTGCACAAGAACCAAAGGGATTGTCTTGTTGCGAAGCACCTGATCTCTTCGATCCAAAATCTGAACCGGCTTTTCAATCAAGGTGAGATCCTCTCGAATCTCCAACGGTTCCAAGTCTATGACATGCGAAGGATCCGCAATGTACTTCCGAAGCATAGACACATGGAAGACGTTATGAACTGCAGCCATGTGAGGTGGGAGAGCTACCCTGTAAGCAACCTCACCAACTCGTGTGATAATCTCAAAAGGCCCAACATACCGAGGACTGAGCTTGCCTCGCTTTCCGAATCTCATGATCCCTTTGCTAGGAGATACTTTCACAAAAACCTGATCCCCTACTTGAAATTCCAAGTCCCTACGGCGTGTGTCCGCATAGCTTTTCTGGCGGTCTTGAGCGGCTTTCAATCGATCCCGGATGATCTTAACTGTGTTTGCATTTTGCTCAATCAACTCTGGACCAAGTACTTTCCTTTCTCCTACCTCATCCCAATAGAGAGGAGACCTACAACTTCGCCCATAGAAGGCCTCAAATGGTGCCATTTGAATACTTGCCTGATAGCTGTTATTATAGGCGAATTCAACCAAAGGCAAGTGCTCTTCCCAACCGCCTTTGAAATCCAACATACAAGCCCGAAGCATGTCTTCAATGACTTGGTTCACTCTCTCGGTTTTTCCATCCGTTTGTGGATGAAAAGCGGTGCTGAAATCAAGTCGGGAACCCATAGCCTCCTGGAAAATTTTCCAAAATCTTGACGTGAATCTTGGATCCCGATCCGACACAATACTGACTGGCACCCCATGTAGTCTAACTACTTCATTGATGTATAGTGCCGCCAACTGACTAGAGTTGAAAGTAGTTCGGTAAGGTAAGAAGTGAGCGGACTTCGTCAAACGATCCACTACTACCCATATCGCATCTGAGCCCCTTGCCGTTTTTGGCAAGCCAACTATGAAATCCATGGATATGTTCTCCCATTTCCACTTGGGAATCGGAAGGGACTGTAATAGACCTGCGGGCCGCATGTGTTTTGCTTTTACCTGTTGACACACCAAGCACTGTGCTACATATTCCGCAACCTCCCTCTTCATATTCCGCCACCAAAAGTGACTCTTGAGGTTCCGGTACATCTTTGTACCCCCTGGATGCACTCTGTACTTCGAACGGTGTGCTTCATCCAAAATCTCTTTTTGAAGATCTGCATTGGCTGGGACGTACAGCCTTCCCTTGAATGTGATGGCACCCCGACTAGTGAGAGAGAAGTCCTCACTACCCTTAGCAACTTCCTTGTCCCGATAAGCCAACAATTCCGCATCCATGGCTTGATATTCTTGGATCAAATCTATAATGTATGGCCGAACCATAACATTTGCCAAGGTAGGACCACGGACAGAGTCATTCACACTGATGTCGAGATTTGCCAAATCTTCAAGTAGCTTCCATTCTTGAACCAACATGTGTGCTAACAACCCCTGAGGTCTTCTACTCAAAGCATCAGCCACTACATTTGCTTTACCCGGGTGGTATTGAATGGTACAATCATAGTCTTTCAAAAATTCCATCCAACGCCGTTGCCTTAGATACAACTCCTTTTGGGAAAAGAGGTACTTGAGACTCTTGTGATCGGTAAACACATAGAACTCCACCCCATAAAGGTAATGACGCCAAATCTTGAGTGCAAACACGACTGCGGCAAGCTCTAAGTCGTGCGTGGGATAATTCTTCTCATGCTCCTTCAATTGCCTTGATGCATAGGCAATGACTTTCTTGTGCTGCATGAGTACACACCCAAGTCCAACGTGTGAGGCATCACTGTACACCTCATACCCATAAGGTCCAGATGGCACAGTAAGGACCGGGGCTGTAGTAAGCCTCGTCTTCAGTTCCGTGAAACTGATCTCGCACTTATCACTCCATACAAACTTGGCGTTCTTCCTTGTCAGGTAAGTGAGCGGTGCTGCAAGGCTAGAGAAACCCTCTACGAATCTCCTGTAGTAGCCTGCCAACCCAAGAAAACTACGTATCTCTGTGACACTCTTGGGCTTTGCTCAACTCATGACTGTGTCTATCTTCTTTGGATCAACCGAGATGCCTTCTGCAGAAACAACGTGGCCTAGGAATGCCACCTCTTCCAACCAAAACTCACACTTGCTAAGTTTGGCGTATAGCTTGTGTTCTCTTAGCATTTCCAAAGCAAGGCATAGGTCGCGTGTGTGATCTTCCCGTGTCTGGGAATAGACCAAAATGTCATCAACAAATATAATCACACACCTATCAAGATATGGCCGGAACACCCGGTTCATCAAATCCATAAAGGCTGCCGGCGCGTTCGTGAGTCCAAAAGGCATCACCAAGAACTCGTAGTGTCCATACCGAGTCCTGAAAGCAGTTTTGGGAACATCTTCCACCTTAATCTTCAACTGGTGATAACCCGATCGAAGATTTATCTTCGAGAAAAATCTCGCTCCCTTCAACTGATCGAACAAGTCATCAATCCTAGGCAAGGGATACCTATTCTTTATAGTGACTTTGTTCAATTGCCTGTAATCGACGCACATCCGCATCGAGCCATCTTTCTTCTTAACAAACAACACCGGGGCACCCCACGGTGAGACACTTGGTCGAATGAAACCAAGACCTTGTAATTCTTCCAACTGGGTCTTTAACTCTTTGAGTTCAATAGGGGCCATTCTATACGGAGCCCTGAAAACAGGAGTTGTGCCTGGTGCAAGCTCGATCATAAACTCAATCTCCCTGTCTGGAGGCAATCCTGGCAACTCCTCTGGAAATACATTCAGGAACTCACTCACAACCGGAATAGTCGATGAGTCCTTTACCTCGGGGTTAGCTAAGCTCAACGCCGCAAAACGAGCAATATATCTACCTTTCAACCCGCGAAAGTGGAATGGTTTTCCTTCTACTGGCTTGAAGAGTACCATTTTCTCAAAGCAAGCTACATGCCTATGATGTGTTGCTAACCAGTCCATTCCCAATATCACATCAAAGTCTTGGAATCCAAGGACGATGAGGTTAACTGCCAACTCGTGGCTTCCAACTTGGACCACACTATTTCTATACACTTTATCTGCCAATACTGTTTTGCCGAGAGGAGTCGAAATGGCTAACTCCGGTTCTAGCCGACTTGGCTCTACAGAAAAGCCTTCTGAAAAACTCGGCGAGACAAACGAATGAGTAGACCCGGTATCAATCAATACTCGAGCCAAATACTCATTGACTAGTAGGGTTCCTGAAATTTTAACTAGTTACGTCAATTCAAGCATCAACAGTGTATACACATAGGTATATATATATAGCATACCAAGTATGTACACAAGGAATAAAACACTACATAACAATCACGAATAACGAAATTAACTCCAAACGCGTACCTTGCACCACATCATCAGATGCAAGTGCATCACCCTCTGTCAAGGCAAAAACTCGTCCCTGGTTCACCTGGCGAGACTGAGGTGTAGACCGGGTAGTCTGAGATGACGCCTGGTATGATCCTGCTGGGCGTGCTGGTGGCCTAATCTCCTGAGACTGGCCTGGTAAATGCCGACTGGGGCAATCCCTGATCATATGGCCCTGGCGACCACAATGAAAACATCCACCCGATGCTCTTCGGCAATCTCCTGCCGGGTGCCTTCGGCCGCATGAAGTGCAGACCTCGTGTGTATAAGTCGGAGGGGCCGGAGGTGGAGCATACCTCACCGTCTGAGGTGCAACAGGCCGTGGGGCTGGAAGAGCCTGAGGTCGCGGTGCCTGAGGCACATACTGCCGTGGAGCTGGAGGCGCATAAGAAGGCCTCATCGGTGGTGTTGGCCACGCATACTGATAACGAGCCCGCCTCTCTGGAGGTGCTGAACTACTAGCTTGGCCTCTCGCCAACTCCCTCTTCTTGGACACTGTCTCTGAATTGGCCTCGACCAATAAGGCCTTGTCTACTACCTCAGGGTAGGTAGCATGTCTGAAAACCGAAACCTTCTCCATTATAACATCTTTGAGCCCTTGCTCAAACCTTCTTGCCTTCATTGCCTCGGTGGCAACCATGTGAGTCGCGAAGCGTGATAGCTCCGAGAACTTGGCCTCGTATTGTGCCACTGACATCAAACCTTGCTCGAGGTTGATGAATTCTCTCTCTTTCTTTTCCCGTACTCCAATCGGAAAATACTTCTTGTAAAAAGTATCCTTGAACTCCTCCCAAGTCCAAGGTTGACCCTGCATGGTCAAATCTCGCATCCTCAATGCGGACAACCACCAATGGTGGGCTTCGCCCTCTAGCATGAAAGCTGCCCATGCTACTCTCTCCTCCTCTGTAGGTGAGAGGACCGTAAAGATCTTCTCCATCTGGAGGATCCACGCCTCCGCAGCAAGAGGGTCCACACTCCCATGGAAGGATGGAGGCCTCAATCTCCTGAATGCCTCAACTCCAGCTGTACGATGTACTGGAGCTGCGGGCGGTGGAGTAGGTGCCGCTGATGCCGGTATAGCCTGCCGAGCCGCCAGTATGGCGAGTGTCTCAGCAATAGAGCCTAAGACCTGGGAGAGGTCCGGCTGCTCATCCTCATCTCTGGAAGAAGATGAAGCTCTGGTGTGTGGTCCACGACCCCACGTGCCCCGCCTCATGACTAAAGTCCTGAGAACAATAGCATCACATGAGTCTCACTTGAAACCACAGTTTATTTCAATGTCGTTTCTCAATAATTCAATTTGTATTAGTTGTATAATACTAATATACATCACATCAAGTCATCAGAGTATTCATCACATTATGCTTATACTTTAGCGTTCTAGCATACCTAGGACCCGTACTTGGTTAAAGCAACCATTTTAGACTAAGACTAAAGTCTAGTCTTACACTTGGATCAAGACTCTCTTCCGACTTACTTTCTTCCTAACTTGTTTCCTGACATATGCTCTTGTCAAGCCGTGGTATAAGATTCTAAGTGACCCTAGAGACCTAAAGCCTAAGCTCTGATACCACTTCTGTCGCGACCCAAAACCCACCCTAGGAGTTAGAGTGAACTTTGGATGACTAATCATGGCTTACATGACTTGCTTGACAAACCAACCTGCAAAAACCCACAAAACATATACAATAGAGGAAATAAACAGCGGAAACATACTCTAACATAGCACAGCGGAAGTCTAAACAAACCTCTATGTATATATATACGAATCCAAGTTTATACAAAAGGTAACCATAAGAAAGTGCGGACATGCCCGCCAAAAATACATAAATCTAACTCTCATCTCACCCATAGCTAATCCACTCAGAATCTAACACCACCTACAGATAACCCTCTACGGGAGGTTCCTCCAAAGGCTCCTCGACGTACTCCTCTTCCACCCATGGACCAGGAGCACAAACATCAAATGGAGCAGCAGCTCCCTCAGAACCTGCCGACATAAGAAGTACAGCTGAGCATGGAATACTCAGCGGGTACTAAATACTAACCAACAATTATAGCATAAAAATGGCAGTGCATAATCAGGAGCAATTCATATATGTCAGATGGAAACAATTCATATCATACAAGGAAGTAAAGCAATTCATAATCATGCTTGTATTTCGTAGAAAGCCGAAAAATTCTCTTGAAAACATTGTGCACTTGACTTGACTTGAAATATCTTTTCGTGCTTGAAAGCTTGTCTTGTCTATCTTGCTTGATTCTTGTATGTCGTGTCATTTCATGCATGTCATGCGTGCTTGCTTGTGATCATGTAACTTGTGAGATACACTTGTGAGATATCCTTGTGAGATGCCTTGAGAGATGCCTTGAGAGGGAAGGGAGACCCTTCTTTATGCGATGCACTTGCGAGGGAAGGGAGACCCTTCTTCATGATATGTATGTACTTGCGAGGGAAGGGAGGCCCTTCTTCATGATATGCACTTGTGAGTGAGGGGAGACCCCTCGTGGAATGTTGGTTCTTGTCTTCTTGTGAAAAGCGAGGTAAAACATATCGTAGGATATGTCCCACCTCTAATCATGTTCTTGAAAACCTCGATAAATCATTCCATGCATGCCGTGCTCGTGGGAACCGTGTACATACTTGCATTTAAATTTAAAGATGACATTTGGGTAATTTCACAACACATATGGCATCAATGATTGAGCAATGTAATATTCATATCATTTAGGGAAAGCAGGAAACACACTATCAAAGGCCCTAGCAATATTCAGAATTTATTAGGCATGCATTTACTAATTTACATCTCACTTTATTCACCTTGGCATTTCATCAAACATGGTGTGTTCATTATTCATTAACCCTACAACATGCTTTTCTATGTGGGTTTTACTCACATCACATATGTTTGTTCATTATGGGTACAATGCCCTCCCCGTTCATCCATCACATCAATACACACGGCATCCAATCGCCCCCACTCATCTCCATTCACCATTCACCATTCACCATTCACCATTAATCTCATAATACATGTGTAAATGAAAGAAAATCTAAAGAAAAGAAGGGATGAGAGGAACTATAACTAGGAGGGTAGTAAGAAGTACCGACCTTGAAGAGATGAGGAAGAAATCCATCTTCTAAACGACTGTAAGTTGCTGTCCTAGCTTGGAACACGAGCTTCGCACGAGCTTGGGCCGAGATCTTGAAGAAAAACCGGACTAGGAGTGATCTAGGGTCTCAAAACCCTTTGATTTCTCTCCAAACTCGAAACCCTAGGTTTGGAATCGCCTTCTCCTCTCTTCTTATCTCCCAATCTCTCTAAGTGTCGAATGATGCCCTAAAGGTTCGGGTTAAACTCTTAAGGTAAGAGTGAACCGACCAAAAGACCATAATACCCTTACTGAATTTCTGTAAAAACACGAGTGCCGAACTCGTTGTGCTGTGAATAGTGCCAACTCGTTGCGCTGTGAACAGTGCCAACTCGTTGTGCTGTGAACAGTGCCAACTCGTTGTGCTGTGAATAGTACCAAACACGTTATCCGTTGTGAAGGGTGCCGAACCCGTTGTCACGTTGTGTTGTGCATAGTGCTGAGCTCGTTGAGCTGTGAACAGTGCCAAACACGTTGTCCGTTGTGGACAGTGCTGAACACGTTGTCCGTTGTCTTATGTACAGCGTGCCCGTGGTGTTGTACAACGTACCCGTTGTGAGTTGTACAACGTACCGTTGTTGCTGTACAACGGACGCACAACGTATACGTTATCAGAGCTAGAGCTATGTCCTTAGCGCCTTCCGAGCTAAGTCCTTAGCGCCTAACCGAGCTACGATTTCCTACAGGTCCAGACTGTTTTGGCCATATCTTTTGACTCGTTCGTCCGATTTTGACGATTTAACTTGCGTTGTGTTCGTACTTTGAAAAGGAACATTTTTGAAATTTCGAAATTTCCAAATTTCTTCCTAATTTATTAATTATACCTCCTTAAAAGGCAAAATGACAACGAAAGTGTCATGTTTTAAGCATGAAAAAGTCTGGGTCTCTACAGATCCTGACCCTGTCTGCGGTCTACTTGATCAACTCAGGACCCAATACTTTCCTTTCATCAACCTCATCCCAGTATAGTGGAGACCTACAACTTCTCTCTTACAAAACTTTGGAGGTGTAGCCGCTGCAGTAGTCGGCCTAGCTGCAAGCATGGCCAATGTCTCAACTATCGAAGCAAAGGCCTGAGCAAAGTCGGGTGGTGCCTCATCCTCTGGAGGAGGAGATGATCCATTACCCCTAGTATGGTGTCCATGAGCCCTTGTACCATGTCTCATGACTGAGTCTTGAGAACAATAGCGAAACATGAGTCTAACTCAGAAACCATGCTTATTTAAGCATTGAAGTTCAACAACATCAAGTATTCATATAAGAATAGAGCATACATCAAGATATACACGCTATAGTATAATAATACACTTGAGGTTAGCTTCACTAGGAACCTCTCAAAGCTAAGACACTTCAGTTGAAATCAATCTGTTTAAGACTAAGACTAAAGGATTAGTCTATACTTGGAATATGACACTCTTCTTGGACCTAATGCCTTGTTTCGATCACGGTATCGAACTCTAAGTGACCCTATAGAACCTAATGCCTAGGCTCTGATATGATACCAACTCTGGTGTCATACATAAATTTATAATTCATCCGAGTTCTTAGTTCAACTCAAAGAATCGGATAACCTAATTCTGACTTCCGCTTAGCCTTAGGAAACTAATCCCCGAGCTTTAATACCAACTTTGTCGCACCTCAAAATCATACCTAGGAGTTAGGTGTGACTTTGTGTATGACTATCCTTCCATGACTAACCATCCTGTATAAAACATACAAGGCAATAATATAGCAGAAGTGACAAACATAGCGGAAGCGGTAACTGAAAATTTATTTTGTACATTGACAGTATTCCAGGTTTATATAACATAAAACCGAAGTAAGAGTGGACATGCTCACTCATCAAAACACAAAATAAAATCTCTCTTACTCACCCTCTCTCAATAATACCCATGATAAGGCCACCTATCTAGGTTCCTATCCTCCTCTAGCTGAGCCTCTGCCAGCTTCTCCTCACCGTAATCCTCCTTGATCCAAGGACTGAGAGCATATATGTCAAATGGACCTACTGACATAAAATGTATAGCTGAGCATGGAATACTCAGCGTATACAGTCTACTAGCCAATAATAATATAATCAACAATATTATATGAAACTTTAAGCAACAGATCATAATACATGCTTTAAATCAAACATAAAATTCAAACTTCAAAAACTTAACTTAACCGTGCACATCTTTTTAAAATCGTTATCATATGAACTTCCGTAAAACCAAAACATATCTTATGAGATTTCTTTTCTTATTAGCTTATGAGTTACTTATGAACTTAAGAGTCTTATGAGTTCTTATGAGCTTATGCTTCTTTTTCGTTCTTATGAGTCTTATGAGCTTATGAGCCTTGTAACCGATTTACACTTGATCTGTAGAGATTTGTGAAACAATCTTAGACTTGATCCATGGAGACTTGTAAAACAATCTTAGACTGGATCCTTATGAGCCTTATGAGCACTGGTAAGCCTTATGAGCAATTGTGAGCCATATGAGCATTCTTGTGAGTTCTTATAAGAGCCTTGCGAGACTTTTGATCCTTAGAGAATTCGTAACCGATCTTAGATATGATCCTTAGAGAATTTGTAACTGATCTTAGACTTTTGATCTGTAGAGAAATTGTAACCGATCTTAGACTTTACCAGCCCAAAGTTTGGCCTTATTGATTCTTATGAGTTATCCCTTTTCTTATGAGCTTTCCTTTAAAACCATTTCTTATGACTTTGAAATACCATGTTTATGCAAAAACTTCGATCATGCAAGCATAGTGTACATGAGGTGCATAGGAGATTTGTGAAGATCATTGTAAACTTATGAACTTGTAAACTAAATCATAAGAAGCATCTAAGTATCGTAGCAACCTTAGAAAACCTTTAAACATTGAGTTATCACCATAGAGTATCATAATATACTTAAGTTTCTACCATTCAATGCATGCTTAAATAAAACTTATAAGCATCATAGGAGACTTAGAAAATCCTTAAACATAGAAACAAGATTAGCATGACATTTCACCCAATGAGATTTCAAGATCATTAACATTCATTCATCAAGCAAAATCATTGAAACATGCTTTTCTTAAGGGTTTTTATACAATCATATGCCAAAGCTAGGTATTAAAGTGTATCCACTTAGGGCATCACAACAAAGCCAACTAGTAGAAGTATTTACTCTTATTCTTGAGAAACCCCCATTTAAAATCCACATGCCAATACTTGGATTATAACAAAGCTAGATAGGAGAGTGTATTTACCTTTGAGATTGAATCCTCAAGGCTTTGAGTGTGAGAAATGCCTTGGCTTGTAAGATCTTTGTTCCCCTTTTTTGATTTTGAGAAGCTTTGGAGGTGAAACTTGGGTTTCACCTTGGATCTTGAGAAGCTCCTCCAAAAACCCTAACTTTTCTCCATTTCCTCTCCAAAACTCTCCTTAGGTGTTAGGAATCCAAAACCCACGAAATGGATGGGTATTTATAATCCAAGGGGGTTTAAAAACTCTAAATTACCCTTAGGATTCGTGCACAAGTGGAAAAATCGCAAATCCTTAAAGGTCGGTCGACCGACCAGGAGGGGCGATCGATCGGCTGAGGCTGGACGATTACTGTGGCCCCTCTTTTGGCCAAATCGCATACTGTCGGTTGACCGGCCTGGGGCAGTCGACCGACCTTGAACACAAACTCACTGTAAGCCCATTTTGGGGCTTTTTGGGACAGTCAGTTGACCGGCCTTGAGGGGCGATTGACCGGCCTTCACCAGAACTTGGCCATTTTCCCTTTTTTTTTCTCCATTTTTCATCCTTACAATGTTTCCACTCTTCTACCTTGTCTTAAACACCCCTACAACACATTTAGTTTGATTCAAACGTCCCTTTCATTCGTTTATCATTAGACAAAACACATAGAAGGCCTTTAAGCCTTAAAATACTATTCACAAGCTATTCTAGTGAGTTCCGAGGTTCTACACAACTTGTCATCACAATAACACATCATAAGAAAATGCGTTACCTTACTTGCTACAATAGTCTTTACTTTTGGTGCCACTAATGCACCAATCAAAATCTATCATACGTAGCTCCTTGCTAACTAGCAACCGCTTCAGGATCTGAGGACATAAAATGAGAATGAGCTATAAAGCCTAGGAAAATCCACAATCCATCTAAACTATTTTCCACATAGTATTACACATCAATAATGATATAGTATTACAGTTCTATTTCCGTGTTACCGATAATATATAGGATAATAATACCATAATTTGTGACCCAAGGTCACTCAGGGTTATTTTACCCTATCCGAGATTCCCAACTTCTTTAGTGTTTTTCATTTATGTAGTTCATTCATTTAGCAGTGTTCGCAACACCAGGTTTCATTCCAAACAATCAATCATGTTCATTCGAGTCTTTGAACTCTATTAACTACCATAGCCCATACACATTCAGTTTTGAGTTGTAAATCATTTGTAAATCGACCGGGTCTATACCCGATAAAACAAAATTACGAGTCCTTAGACTCAACACACAACCCACAACTTGTACCATCTTAGGACATACCTAAGTATCGTGATCCCCATTCCTGAACTTGTCTTGGGACATACCTAAGTACATCGATCTCCATTTCTTAACCTGTCTTGGGACATACTTCCTTCAAAGTCTTGTTGGAACATACCGAAGTACAGAAGTTCTCACCCCTCAAAATATTGTTGGAACATATCAAGGTAAATAGGTCACCATCCTTTATGATACAACATCATATTCAATCTTTACAAGGGCATACTTGAGTACAAGGTCACCGCCCCCACGGGACATACCTGGGTACAAAGATCACTACCCTATTAGGGTATTCATCACCATCAACCAAGCTCAATTCTAAATACAACGATCCCCACTCCTCAACCTGTCTTGGAATATCTCCCTCAAAGTATTGTTTGAACATACCGAAGTACAGAGGTCCCCACCCCTCAAAGTATTGTTGGAACATACCGAAGTACATAGGTCACCACCCCTCAAGCCAACATTCATTTATTCAACCTCTATTGGGACATACCTAAGTACAATGATCCCCATTCCTCAACATGTCTTGGGACACACTTCCCTCAAAGTATCGTTGGAATATACTGAAGTACAGAGGTCACCACCCCTCAAGGAAACATTTAGGGTATTCATTACCCTTAACCAAGCTCTATTGAGACATACCTAAGTAAAACGATCCTCACTCCTCAACTTGTCTTGGGACATACCTAAGTACAACAATTCTCATTCCTGAACCTATCTTAGGACACATCTCCCTCAAAGTTTTGGTGGAACATACCGAAGTATAGAGGTCCTCATCCCTCAAAGTATTGTTGCAACATAACGAAGTACAGAGTTCACCACCCCTCAAGTCATGTTCATTTATCATCACAGTCTCAGTTGGGTGCGTACCTGTCCCTATACAGGTTAATACCCCCTCAAGATAACATCTTTGAGTTCGTAAACTCAATATAACCCTAAGTTCATAAACCCGATACAACCTTGGGTTCATACACCCGATGTCATCCTAACTCTCCCGACTATCAATCATGGAGGAACCCTGGCCCTTAAGAGGACATTTAACACAGGTTAGGTTTTCTAACTATAAAAAATCCTCAATTATCCCAAGCTTCACTTGGATAATTGAACCAATTGGGCCTCGCACCTGTGGACTAAGTTTGGAAGTATACTGTTCCGATGGGAAACATATTCGGGCCGATGGATCCATCCATCACTCTACAATCACTCAAACATCATCACATCAGACAAGGTTGTTCCGATAAGGAACATATCTGGGCCAATGGATCCATCCATCGCCCTTAACAACATTCAATTCATCATTTTGTCACCCAATGGTGACATCATAACACAAATCTGTGCACTGATGATCGATCGCCAGTGCTAGGCGATCGATTGCCCAATATACAAAGCTGAACATTCAAGTTGTTTATAGCCCCAAACCGAGGGCTACACTCCTCTTGCTTTTTCACACACCCCAACACACTTCATATCGGGTCTCCGAACTTTTTCATCCATATTCCATCACAAATCATTCGATGTGAGCCAAAATTTCAAGCTATCTAGCCCAAAACTGAGGGCTACACACCTCTGCTCAATTTTCACACATCTTCATCCCTTCCATGCATCGCATGTCGGGTCTCCGACCCTTTTCATCCCCAAATCACACATTCAAACCATTCAAAAATAATAATCACATAGGAAAGGAGTCTCCTAAAGCTAACTGTTCCTTAAATCCCAAAAACTGTTAGACCAGTTTCTATATTTTGATATTTTAACCTAAATTAGGCTCAAAATCTGAGAAAATGGTAAACATGAACATCGAAGAAGGTTTCGATATCTTTCTAATGGCTCAAGAATCATTCAATTCAAATCAACAGTGACAAAACTAGGGTTCCCTAAAGTTAAATGTTCTTGGGATGAATTACAATAGACCAGTCTTCAGAAAACCAATATTTGACCTAACTTCGACTCAAAATCTAGAAAAATGTTAAACATGAACATCAAAGAAAATTTCGATATCTTTCCAAAGGCTCAAGAGTCATTCAATTTTGGTCAGCAGTGACAAAACTAGACTTGCCGAAAATTGACTATTCTTGGGACAAATTACAGCATACTAGTATTCGAAAAACCAACATTTGACCTAACTTTGACTCATACTCTGGAAAAGTGTCAAACATGAACATCGAAGAGGGTTTCAATATTTTTCTAATGGATCAAGAATCATTTGATTCTAATAAGTGGTGACCAAACTAGTGTTCACTAAAGTTGGCTATTCCTGGGATGAATTATAGTAGACCACACTTCGGTTTTCTGCTGTTTGACCTAACTTAGGCTCAAATTCTGGAAAAGTGTAAAACATGAATATTGAAGAGAGTTTTGAATACTTTCAAACAGCTCAAGAATCATTTGATTCCAACCAGTGGTTACCAAACTAGGGTTCACTAAAGTTGGTTATTCTTGGGATGAATTATAGTAGACCATACTTCGGTTTTCTGCCATTTGACCTAACTTAGGCTCAAAATCTGGAAAAGTGTAAAACATAAACATCAAAGAGAGTTTTGATATCTTACCAAACTAGGGTTCACTAAAGTTGATTGTTCATAGGATGAATTACAGCAAACTAGTCTCTGGAAAACCAATATTTGACCTAACTTCGACTCAAAATCTGGAAAAGTGTTAAACATGAACATCAAAGAGGGTTTCAATATCTTTCTAATGGCTTAAGAATCATTCAATTTCGATCAGAAGTGACTAAACTAGAGTTCCCTAAAGTTGACTATAAATAACAAGAAAAATAGAGATGAGAGAAAGGGTTTTTACCTCTCTACATGCAAACCGAGGATCTGGGGAGTGAAATGGACATCGTCAATGCGCTCAAAATGCTAGAAAACCTCTAGGTAGACCCTCCTTTTCTTTCTCTCTACTTTCCCTCTCCTCTCTCTCCTCACTTTCTCTCTCTAGAAAATTCGGACAGAGCTTCCGCACTTAGGGAGAGATTGAAAAAGGAGGGGATGATCCCCTCCTTATATAGGCAAGTGGTTTGCCTATGTGGTGCCACATGTGCAAATCCCATGTTCGAGCACATGGGCCGTGATGATGTGGCACGTTGACTCCTTTAATTGGTTTGACCGGTTTCCAATTTTTTCACACATACGACCCTCCATAACTTCACGAAAGGACATGCGATTGTGATGAAACTATTAGTGACCGAACTAGAGGCAGTCTGACACCCGTTGTATGAATTTAGGAGGAAAATGTAAAGTTTTGACAGTAAAACCAAAGTCTGTAAGAAACTGGAAAAACCCACAAATTTCTTGGTTTTGGACACTAAACATGTCGTGGTTTCACGGTTTGAGTTGCAATAAAGCCGAGACGACAAGCGGTCATATAGACGGCCGACTGACACTTGGTGTGTGATTTTCAAAGATTTCTATTGGGGCAATCGGGATGTACTAAGTGCCGACTAAATGTCAAAACCCACGGATTTCTTGGTTTTCTTACGTACAAGACTCCCGCGGTTACACTGATCGATAAACGATGGAGCCGGCATGATGGGTAGTTGCCCAAGTAGTGGACCGACACATAGCATGAGAATACCAGGTGGTTATCTCTTGGTTTTACTGGTGATTATCGGACACCGAATCCGATAACTAGACCTGTGATTAAACTCACTTACCCGAGGTTCTGCAGATTCCGATTAGGGAAAGTGACACCCTAATATTTATATATATATTAATCTTACTTTAATTATACCTAATTAAAGGTCATCCTAGTCTTATGATTTTCTTTCGAAAATCCAGGTCGTTACATATAGGGTTGTAGTTGAAGAAAAACCCAATCCCCCTCCTAAAATTCCCTTTCACTTCGATGTTTATCTGCTTTGTCGTTTCATCCGAGCTTGATATCCATGCAAATTATCTTTGAGGAGTTTCAATACGCGATCTCGATCAAATAATTCCGAATCCACCTGTTGCACATTTGAAGACTCGTAGGAGTATGTATTGAGGAGGGGTGGTGGATGACCATACACAGCCTTGAATGGAGTGATTTTTGTAGATGAATTATAGGTGGTGTTACACCACCAAGGAGATACATTAGTTACATTTATATATGAAAAATGGAAATCTGGTGATATAACGCAGGTTCTTCCAAAAGTGGAACAAGTATTAGAAGTGCGTTTGATTGATACAATATTGATGAACCTAGAAAAGAGGATTAAGGGTTGGAACGAATGTATAACAAGAATTCTTGGAATTCCTTAGGGCGACTGATAAGTGAGATACGAAGAGCAAGTGCTTTCTAATTTTTTCTATTATCAATTTTGTGTTCCTTTTATCTTTCCAGAAACCTTCCCAATTCTATTTTTTTTTATCATATCATAAAAAAATGAAATATAACCAAAGTATATGTTTTTTATCAGAGAAACTCCGACCATGGAAGCCAACAAACCCACTCCTTGGGCCTGTCACCAATGAAGCCAATGAACCTACTCATTTTTAATGGTTTGGAAGAGTTGTAATAGACCTTATGATAGTTTATTTCAGTTGGTTTTGATGTTGCTTAGTTAATCACTTGTAGTTGGGTATCAAATTATTATGTTTATGATGTGTTATGTATATGATGACCATAGACTTGTGCAGGAAGGTTTGGTTTTATATTGAATTTTATTTTTCTTATTTTTGGAGACTTGTGTTAGTATACCTTGTATGTCATGGGATTTAAGCAGGTTTAAGAAATGTGGTGACCCAAGGTCTGATTTTGGTCAAGATGGGATTTGGGGTCGTTGCAGAGGTGGTATCAGAGCCCAAGGCATTAGAGTCCTTAGGGCAAAAGTCTCAGGTTCAGGATAAGGAAATTAACTTAAGTTAGGGAAGCAACATCAAGTTAGGATTTAGGTCGAGTCCTAGGATTGAATCTATGAATTGAATACTTTGTGAAATTGTTTCTAAAAGATGATTGGTTTCTGATTTACTTCAAGACATCATCATGAGAAGAGGTTCAAGGAATAATAGAGATGGAAGAGGCAGTGTGACTGATGGGGATACCCCAAAGGGTGCACACCGGCCCAATGAAAGTCGGGCTATGGAGGCTATTGCAGTAGCCATAACTCGACAAGTCAAGATTATGGCCCAATAGGCTGCCTTGCTAACAGTCAGGCAAGCCAAGCAAGAGAGGCCAGTTAAGGTCCACCCACCCCGACATCACGGAGTGGAAGCCTTTAGGAGGATGGGTCCTCCAGCTTTCTGTGGGAGTACGGATCCTATAGTAGCAGAGCGGTGGATCCTATAGTTACAGAAGATATTCTCTGTGCTCGAGCCTATTGAGGATCAGAGAGTGAAGTGTGCCTCCTTCATTATGGAAGGTGAGGCAAAACATTGGTGGAGGACTGTAGCCAGAAAGAGGAATGAAGTGAGAGCAGGGTAGCCATGGACATGGGGAGAGTTCCTCGATGCTTTCTATAAACAGTACTTCTCGACTTCAGTGAGGGAGTTGAAGGAGAATGAGTTCTCCACTCTGCAGCAAGGGAACATGTCGGTGACCGAGTATTAGTCTAAGTTTCCCGAATTGTCTAGGTTTGCGCCTCATTTTATCACCACGGAGAGCATGAAGGTCATGAGATTTGAGAGGGGTCTGAAAGACTATATCCGAGACGGGGTTGAGATCCTACATCTTGGGACTTGTCAGGAGGTTAGTGAGAGAGCATTGATTACCAAGAGGAGGTCGGTAGAGTTCTTGAGGAAGAGAGGAATGTAGGCAGACAGACAAGGCTTGCAAGACAAGAGGCTAAGTATGTTAGGTCTGATGCCGATTCCTAGGCCCACTCCATATCAGATGCCTACTCAGGTAGCCCCACAGGCATTGCAAGCCACCCCGCCTATTGCTGGATTTAAGTTGTTCGATGTGTGCAGCCAGTGTGGGAAGAGACATCGAGCAGGGGAGTGTAGGGTAACTATATGAGGTTATTTCCACTACAGGGATCTTTCACATCGGAACTGGGATTGTCCGACTCAAAATTAGCAAATGCTGCCACAGACTCGGCCTCAGGGAGTCAGGCCACTGATGAGGCAGTCAATGTAGCAGAGGCCAACCCAGGGCCCGAGACCCTAGCAGCCCCGCCAGACAGCTCGGGGCCGAGTGTTTGCCACATCAGAGTAGGATGCACAGGCGTCTGAAGACGTTGTGCAGGGTACGTCTACTTGTGAATTAGTTAATTAAAATATTATTCTGATGCTATGCACGTAATGTTCAATATTATGTATGAATATGCTTTGTGTATGATGTATGTATGTATTTATGGTTTGACACAGTTAGCTTTGTATATTAATTCAGGCTCATTGTTGATAAATGATTTCCTCTCTCGTATTGATCCATACTAGGTCTACTCACTCCTTCGTCACGCCTAATTTTGCTCAAGCCTTTCCTACAGAACCAAGTCAGTTAGATCGAGAATTGTCCATTGTTACTCTTGTTGGCAGTTTAGTCATCACAGATAAGATCTACCGTACTTGTATGATCTGGATTGGCTAGCAAGAAATACCAGTCAATTTAATTGTCCTTGATTTATAAGACTTTGATATTATTTTGGGTATGAATTGGCTTTCCATATACCATGGGCATGTTTACTGTTTTGGGAAAGTCGTCAACTTTAAGCCAATTTGTGAGTCTCATTTTCGTTTCCATGGATTGAAGAAGAAAGATTTAGCTCGATTCGCGGCACTGAGCTTTGCTACCTCGAAGGTACCAGATTCTTCAAATATCCCCGTTGTAAAGAAATTCATGGATGTCTTTCTAAAGGACTTACCGAGTTTACCACCGGATAGGGAGATCGAGTTTGTAATTGAGTTAGCTCCAAACATGGCACCCATCTCTAAGGCGCTGTATAGGATGACTCCAATAGAGTTGAAAGAGCTTAAGGAGCAGATTGAAGAGTTGCTCAATCTTATATTTATTCACCCAAATGTATCAACTTGGGGAGCTCCAATTCTATTTGTGAAAAAGAAGGATGGTTCGATGAGGATGTGCATTGACTATCGACAATTGAACAAGGTCACTATCAAAAACAAATATCTTTTGCCAAGGATTGATGATATGTTTGATCAATTGCAAGGAGCTAAGTATTTCTCCAAGATCGACTTAAGGTCAGGGTATCATCAGTTGAAGATAAAGGCTAAAGATGTTCCTAAGTCTGCATTCAAAACCCGATACGGGCTATGAATTTCTAGTCATGCCTTTCAGTTTGACCAATGCACTGGCAGTTTTTATGGACCTGATGAACCGAATATTCAGGCCAACTCTAGATCGCTTTGTGATTGTATTTGAAGATGATATTCTGGTATACTCTAAAACACTAAAAGATCATTAAAGGCATCTCCGGATTACTCTGAAGATGCTAAGGGAACATCAGTTATACGCTATATTAAGTAAATGTGAGTTTTGGCTTGAGAAATTTGCATTCCTAGGCCACGTGATGTTAGGAGAGGATATTTCTATGGATCCTTCCAAGATAGAACCAGTAGAAGGTTGGGGAAGACCAAAGAGTGTCACAAAAATTTGAAGTTTCTTAGGCCTATCTAAGATTTGTAGAGGGATTCTCTAGTTTGGCAGCACCGCTTACTCATCGGAAGAATTCTAGATTCAAGTGGAATGAAAAGTGTGAAAAGAGCTTCCTGGAATTGAAGAAGCGCCTCACAACTACTCTCATCTTGACAATAGTATCGGGCAGTAGAGATTTTGTGGTGTACAGTGATGTCTCACTCATCGGGTTAGGTTGTGTTCTTATGCAACACGAAAAGGGCATTACCTATGCTTCCCGATAATTAAAAGACCACGAGAAGAATTACCCTACCCATGACTTGTAGTTGGCAGCGGTTGTCTATGCTCTAAAAATCTGGAGACATTACTTTACGGTGAGCACTTTGAGGTATTTGCCGATTACAAGAGTCTAAAGTATTTGTTCTCACGGAAATAGTTGAACTTGAGGTAATGTCGTTAGATGGAATTCCTTAAGGACTATAACTGTTCTATCCAATACCACCCGGGGAAAACAAATATGGTGGCAAATGTGATAAGCCGAAGACCTACTGTAGAGCCCTGAATCTTTATTGCACTAAGTGTGTAGTGTGTGAATAGTGCTCAAGTGTGGACTTGTACACTAATGGCCTTTGTGTTAATATACGAGTTTAGATTTATAGCGTGCATGTTTCAATGGGTCTATATATCGCTAAGGAATGTGTATTAAGCATAAAAGAATGTTAGAAGTGGATTGGAGGAGTTTCAAGTAGTGTAAATAAGGTTTTTCAGCAAAACAGGGGATCACCGATCACTCGGTGATACCTCTGATCGACCGGTACTCTACCGATCGCTCGGTAGCTATCGAGCGGTCAACTTTTTTGTATGGAAAATTTTTCTGGAGAGGGTGTTTTCAACCGAGCTCTCGGTTGAAACCACCGATCGACTGGTAAGCCGCCGATCGCTCGGTCTGTACCACCGATCGATTGGTTATACGCAGTTTTTCTTCATTAAGGGTGTTTACGACTTTAACCACCACCCTTTACCTATAAAAGGGCTGGGTTCGTGCCTTAGGGTTTCACAGACCCTTTGTGCATTATTTTGGAGGATTTTGAGAGAGAGAAGAAGGAGAGGAACTACTTGTGATCAAGCTCTCTTTGGTGATTCGCAACCAAGAACTCACGGTTCTTGCTTGTTCCAGCTTTTGGGAATCAAAGTCTTCCATTTCACCATGGTAGATACACTCTACTACCAATCTTGCAATCCTACTAGTTGTTATGTATGATTCTCCTCACTCTATGCTACTTGTGTATATATATATATCTTGGATGTTTATGGTGTGAAAGTATGTAGTTTATATACTTGGGTGAAAGATACTATTATGATGCACTCCAAGTGTTTGATGAAGTGTCTCTAAGAGTTTTTGGGTGTTTTAAACATGTTATTATTCTTATATTCTCATATGCTCGCATGGCTCGCATGAATCGATGTTTTCCATGGATTTCTCAAAGTACGAAAAGGGTGTTTTTCATAAAAAGACTAATAAGGAACGATTCTAAGTAACTCAATGAATTCTCTAAGATCGTCTCACAAGCTCTACGGATCACACTATGCTCACAAGGAACTCTATGATAAGCTCTAAGATCATCTCACAAGCTCTACGGATCATAAATGTAATGTTCTAAGATCTCTAAGGATATGCTCTATGTGCTCCATGTATCTCCATGTCTCTACGGATCATAATGACTCAAGTAACTCAACGAACTCACAAGAACTCACAAGGCTATGATTATCGCATGGCTCACACGGATATGGTTTTGGTTTTGGATTTCGGATTTCATCACATATGCTTACATGATTTCTACGATTTGCTATGCTTTAAGGATTTCCATTTCCATGCTTTGTATGCTACATGCTATATTGCTTTATTGTTATTAGTTTGTATACGCTGAGTATTTCATGCTCAGTCGATATTTGTTATAATCGGTAGGTGCTCGGGATCCATTCGATCTATGCGGTACTGAACCATGGGTAGAGGAAGAGTACTTCGACCTGGAGCCTTCCATGGATCATTATCAGGATGATGGTGCAATAGATAGGTGTCGAGACTTCGACTTTTGATGATCGGCAGGCTGAGGACTTTAAGATGTTATTTTGTTATGTGAGTGTGGGGTTTGTCCATTCCACTTTTGGGTTTCTCACATGTATATACTTTTGTTGGTTCATACTTGAACTGAGATATAGGAGTATTCTCTTTTGCTTCCCCTTTGTTTAGTGCTTTATTTTATTTCCGCTGTGCATTCTTTTGCTTCCGCTAGATGTGTTGTGTTTCTGACAGGTCTCCACGTGTGCCTTATGTATTATACTGGAGGTATGATACGGCGGTCACGAGTCAATGTATCCCTAACTCCTAGGGGATATTTTGGGTCGCGACACCTACGGGGATTCTTGGCTCATCTAATGGTCTAAGAATGAAAGCTACTTGAAGACGTGTCTAACCTTGATATGATTTCGGTGTTGGAGCATCTGGAGCCTTGGTGGCTAACATCATGGTTAGGCCAACCATCTTGGATAGGATTAAGGAACTACAGTAGAATGATGAAGAACTACACGTTGTTATGAACAAGTCAATTAGTAACGAGTTTAAGGATTTCTCCTAGAGAAATGGTGGAATCTCCTTAAAGGATAAAATTTGTGTTCTAGCTAATGAATAGTTGAAAATGGAGATTCTAGATGAAGCACACAAGTCCAAGTACATCGTTCATCCAGCAGGTACAAAGATGTACCAGAACCTCAAGAAGTACTTCTAGTGGAGGAATATGAAAAGGGATGTGACTACCTACGTGTCAAAGTGTTTGGTTTGCCAATAGGTCAAAGCTGAGCATCGAAGACCAGTCGGGCTTCTTCAGTCACTTCCTATCTCTGAGTTGAAGTGGGAAAATATCTCCATAGACTTCGTTGTTGGTTGTTAGCCTAAATGTTACAACCATATGACCCTCAATTAGTTTTAATGATAACATAAATAATGAAATGACTCTTGTAATACTAATATCTTCCATGAGTAACTTTTTTTCACAGTAGTCAAGAGATAAAGAAGTGAATTCAAGCAAAACTCAAGAACCTTCAATTAAAAATTTCAAGTCAAAGCATGATGACAATTCCAAATCAAAGCTTCAAGAAGATATTCAACTATAAGCAAAAAGGATTCTGGAAGATTGTCTTGAAGGCACTGCTACTGAAGACCATAGAAGCAAAAGGATCAACTCCATCAAGGTCTAAGTTTAGGTAGCCAGTAGTTTGTCTAGGATTTCTTGTAAAAATCTTCAAGTAGTGATTTGGTGAAAAAGCTCAAAATACCTTAGATTGACTATTGGTCCCTTGAATAAATATAAATATATGATTAAGGACCTTAAAACATGATCATCTTACTCATAAAAGTTGAATACAAAACCTTGGAATCAAATCCTAGCTTAAAGGTTTTGAAAACGGATTCTGCAAATAAAAATGGTCTATCCAGCTGATCAGATAGACCATCCAGCCGATCAAGCAGACAATTCAGTCAATCAGGCAAGCCCTGTGATTGACTGGATAGAACAAATTTTTTCAAAATTTGTCCGCATGTACTAATCAAGTTGGAACTCTTTGTGAATTCATTTTGGATCATTCAAAAGATCATTATGAGATATTAATCATGATTTATTAATGGCTTGAAAGAGTTTGGAAATAGTGCAAATCATTAAAATCCAAGAAAACCAAAATCTGAACATTTTTTTGCCTATCCAGCCAATCTGGTGGACCATCCAGCTGATCAAGTGGTCCATCCAGTCTTTCAGAAGACCCTTGTGATTGACTGGATGGAACAAAATATACTAAGTTTGGTTTTTGTCATTCAGCCGATTAGAAAACTGATCCAGGCGATCTTGGTGACCATCCAGCCGATCAGAAGACCCTTGTGATCGACTGGATAGCTTAGAAAAATTTGAGACCCGTATTTAATGTTCAACGGCTATATTTATAACGGGTGATTTTTCATTAAATGCTCATCAATGGTAATAAATTCTGGATCACTATAAATATAAATGATTTTTGAAAGATCCCAAGAACAACAACACTCACTTTTACACTGTTCTATTGATTAATCATTCTCTTAAGCTAATCCCAATCCTGAGAAAACGAAACTCTGTTTTTCTCTTTGAGCTAAAATCCAGATCATTTCTTGAGAGATTTCTTAGAGTGAACTATTCCAATCAAATCTAACTCGTAAGGAGTTTTTATTTTAGATTGTTAAATCCAAAAATCTTTATTCCTCAGTCAATCAAGAACCTACGTGTTCTTGCAAAGTGAAGCTACTGCTTCTGTCGTGACCCAAAACCCACCCTAGGAGTTAGATTGAATTTTGGACGACTTATCATGACCTACATGATGTACTTGACAAACCATCATGCAAAACACTCAGAGCATAAACAATAGAGGACAAAATAGCGGAAGCATAAACTATCATGGCACAGTGGAAGTCTAACCAAAACCTCTATGTATATACATGATCCAGGTTTGTACAAAAGAGAAATTAAAATAAAGAAAGTGTAGACATGCCCGCCAAAATACATGGGTATAAATCTCTCATGCTCACCCACACTCACTTAGAATCTACCACCTAATAGTAACCATCTACATGAAGCTCCTCCATAGGTTCCTCAACATACTCCTCCTCCACCCATGGGCCAAGAGCACAGATGTCAAAAGGAGCGGGCACTCCACTAACACCCGCCGACATCAAAAGTACGACAAAGCATGGAATACTTAGTGAGTACCAAATACTAACCAACAATCATAGCAATATAATAATGGAAATAAAGCAGGAGTAGTTCATATCATAACAGGAAGATAACAATTTATATTTCATGCTTGCATCACATCAAAGCTGAGAAAAACTCTTGAAATCATTGTGTGCTTGACTTGACTTGAAATACTCTTTTCGTGTTTGAAAATTTGTCTTGTCATGTTCTGTCTTGCTTGTCTTATCCTGTTTTATCTTGCTTGTCTTGTCATGCATGTCATGTCGTGTCATGCATGTCATGCCATTAAATCAAAATACTCATGCTTGCTTGCTTGCTTGGAATTTAAACATGCTCATGAACTTGGGATGTTAGTGGCCTTGAACAACTTAAAGGGAGGGTGGTGTAAACCCCCTCTTTTGTGAAATATGGAACAAAGCGACTTGAAGGGAGAGAAGTGTAAACCCCCCTCTTTTACGAAATACAATAAAATAAACATGCATGCTTGTAGGCGCACTAACATCTTGTTTAACGTGTTCTTGTTCTTTTCATTATCATGTTCTTGTTCTTGTCAAAAGAGACGCCAAAACATATCTTAAGATATGCCCTACCTCTCATACCAACCCTTACGGCTGGCCTTGTCACGGTGTTCGTGAATCAAGAATAAAACCCTTGTCTTAAAAAACTCGGTAAATCATGTCATGCATGCCGTGCCAGTGGTTTCGTGTGCATGCTATCACTTGGAATTAAACATGACATATAAAGTTCAATAACACATGGAATAGCATTCGTTTCAACACATAAGGATATTCATGACGTTATAGAAAGCAAATAATCACACTATCATACACCCTAGAAGTTTTATATACTTTAAATTCATGCATGCTTTTCTAGAAACAATTATCATTCTCTTCACCTTCACATTTCATCAAACATTTGGTGTGTACATTATAGTTAAAGCCTACATCTTGCTTTTCTAGATGGATTAACGCTCATGACATACATGTGTGTTCATTATTGGTACAATGCCCTTCTCATTTCATTCATCACAAAACATACACACGGCATCCATCACCCATACACAACCATCCATCTCCATCCATTCACCCCATCACATTATCATGCTTAGAATTTGGGGAAAAACCACAAAAGAAAGGAAAAGAGGAAAAAGAGATGACTAGGAGGGTAGCATATGGTACCAACCTTGAATAGATGAGGGAAAACCCTCCAAAACGTGCGTGGAGTCGCTGTCGAGCTTGGAGGAGGTGCTCCTCGCGTGCTTGAACCTTGGATTGAGAAATCCAAGCTTTTGGAATGACCTTGGTTTCTCAAACCCTTGATTTCCTCCAAGATGATGCCCTAGGTTAAAAACCCCTTTTCTCCTCTCTCACTCTCTCTCAAAATATTGCTAAGGGTGTTCATGAACACCCTTGGCTCGAGCAAGCCCTTATAGGCAAGGGTGGAATGCCCAAAAGACAATAAAGCCCTTAATGAAATTTCTGCAAAACGCGAAGAACCGAGCGATCGGTGGCCTACCGAGCGATCGGTGTTTTTGACCGAGCGATCGGTTGAAAGCACCCTCTCTGGAAAAATTTCTCATACAAAATTTTGAACCAGTTGATAGATACCGATCAATCGGTTTTGGACCGATCGATCGCTAATTTGGACCGAGCGATCGGTACTCTGCAAAATTTTGACACTGAGTCCACTTTACTGTTTCGGCCATAACTTTTGACTCGTTCGTCGGATTTTGATTATTCAACTTGCGTTGGGTTCTTCATTCGAAGGGAAACATTTCTAGTATTTTAGAATTTTCAAATTCTACTTTATTTATGGATCAAATTATCCCCAAAGTTGACTGATCTGCAAATGGAGTTCGGCAACCCGGATTTTCAATAATTCCGACTTCGGAATTCCAACTTTTAACTCAAGAAAATGGCCTTAAGGCTTTGATACATGATAAAAAAAATCCGGGGTGCTACATCGGTTTATTCAGAGAGGGTTGTGCTCTGACTGTGTAAGGGCCCGTTTGGCATCGTTCCGGCGGAACGTTCTTTTGTTTCGTTTCTTCGGAACACACGAGAACGTGTTTGGATGGTCACGATTCTTGAATCGCGTATAGAAACGGAACGAAAAGAATGGAAATTTTGGGAACAAAAAAAAGATGCTCTGGGGAACGGAATGACTCCAACGGAACAAAGCGTTCCCGATAAAAAGAAAAATAAAAGAGAGTGGGTGTTTCATCAAATCGCAGACGGTGGTAATAAGACCCAAAGTAGAGCCTTCACTCCTCTTCTCCTACGAATCTTCCTCCTTCTCCGACGCCGGCGACGAGGTACTCCCCTCTCCCTCTCCCTCTCTCTCTCTCTCTCTCTCTCTCTCTCTCTTTCGTTCTGATTCAAAGAAAGCTTTTTTTTTCTTTTTTGTTCAAACGTAATGTGTTGTTTGATCTAGATCTTGTAGATCTGTAATTTATTGGGTGGTTTTCTTCAATACATGATCTTTGTTTGAGGGTTTCTCTTGTAGATGATCTCAGTTTGAGGGTACATCTTGTAGATCAAACAATAGATCGACCAAAGGCTGTTAAAAGGATGTTTTGGGGTTTCCTCTTGTAGATCTGAAATAGTAGGACTGTAAAACCCCTGCATTTCATCTTTTTGGGGTTTGAGGGTACATCTTTTAAGAAACATTTCATCCGCTGCATTTCAGTTTGCATCCTTAGAACTTGATCGCTCACCCCATGTAAGAAAACTGCTTTATGTAGATCTGAACTTGATCGCTCACCCCATGAACTTGATCGCTCACCCCATGTAGATCCTTAGAACTTGATCGCTCACCCCATGTAGATTTGAACTTGATCGCTCACCCCAAGCCGTTCTACAACGAACAAAACAGCAGACTCGGCCATCTTGAGCTTCTCTTCCTCTTCCTCCGCTTCTCCTTCTTAAAACAAATAAGTGCCCTCCTGTTGTCCCTACAAAAAAGATGAAGGGTTTTGTGGTGGTAAAACTTTGGTTTTTTGCATAAAAAGAGGAGAGTGGAGTAAGCATTCCTTACCAAAAAACAGATTTGACCAAAGCTCTCCTCATAGTCTTTTGGGCCCATTTTCAAGCCAGTGCTGGTAAATAAAGGGTATATTTCTGCATAAACACGGTTGTCCCTTGGTCACCATCGGCCATCAGCCATGGAGGATGCCTTTTCTATTAGCACAAAGTAGGTAATATCTTACACCTCCCCTGTTGTGACAGTGGTAGCGTGTGTTTATTGGGAAAGGGAAGGGGGGGAGTGATTCGGGTTGCACATGCCAACCTGTAAAAGTAACCGCAGCTTCCAATGCTACCCAATGCTTATTCCTTTTTTTTAGTTAAGACCCGATGCTTATTCACATATTGCTATTTAAAGTTGATGTAATTATTCTAATTCCCAGTCTATGCAGACTTCAAAAGCTGAAAGATTTCAAGATATGGCACTTATCTTGAAACTTGCAAAGTGCTGAACTTTGCAAGTCTCATCAAGAACAGACCCTAAGCACCTGTTTACCATAAAGGGCCTCGGATTGTCTCTGGCGAAGCCAGAAAGGGCTCTCGGGGTTCCATACATTGTGCGTAAAAATGGGCTCTCAATTCTCCATATTGCCATTCCATTTATCTAAGGAATTTGTAAGTTTTCCCTAGACCCCCTGGAATTTGTGATCCAGGGTAAGTCTTTAGATTATTGATGATGCTCTTCGAAGCTCACGGTTGCCCATGGTTTCATGTTATCGTGTGTCTTTTGATAGATGTCAGGAATTACCATAGGGGAGAAAGATGCCGTGGTTGCAAGGTGGAGTAGTAGGGAGGAGAAATTGTTAATAGAACTAATGGCTAAAGAGGTTCGAAAGGGAAACCGACCAACTACGACATTCTCAAAAAGGGCATGGAATGACATAAATTCAACAAGCTGAGGCTATATTATCGAGAGTTTAAAACGTTGCGCGATGTCCCAACAGGTTTTGGTTGGAACCCCCTCACCAAAACTGTTACAGCTCCCGATGATGTTTGGGAGTCATATTTACGGGTACGTGTAATTACTAATTTTTACACTTTTCGGAAAGACCGATCAAAAAATCATTCACTTCATTACATGTTCACTTAATAATGAGTGTTCGATCATTTTTTTAAAACAGCAACACCCTGGGGCAAAACCATTTCGCAATAAAGGATGTCCAATGTGGGATGAGCTTGTGATAATAATAAAGGATGTCCATCAAATAGAATCATGGGTACTTTTTTTGCTTACATATGATAATATTGTGCTTACATATGGTGTTCAGGTAATATGGATCCCGAGTCAAATTCAGATAGACCCGAGTCAGATTCTGATAGACCCGAGTCAAATAGTGAAGAATCTGATGATGACTTTTTGATGCTCTTAATATTCCATGAATTGAATAAGCGCATCAACAAAAAACCAATTAGGGACCGTAGTGAGACAGGTCCAGAATTTGTACATAACGTACTTACTGGACATCCGGATAGATGTTATGATTTGTTTCGCATGGAAAAACATGTATTTGAAAGTTTATGTCATACTCTGAGAAGTAGAGACTTTTTGAAGGATTCAAAATTTGTTGCTGTCGAAGAACAAGTAGCCATGTTTTTAATGACAATTGGCCACAATGAATGTAATCGGATGATAGCAGATCGATTTCAACATTCAGGAGAGAGTGTTAGCCGTCATTTTAAAACAGTTTTGAAGGCCATTGCGAATTTGGGGAAAGAGCTAATATGTCCCCCGGATTTTAACCAAACTCCACCAGAAATTCTGAACAATTCAAAATACCATCCTTGGTTTAAGGTAACAAATGATTTAAAGATTGTATTTATACATGAAGTGTTCCATTAAATGATTAATGAGTTATAATTTCTATTTTTCTTTTCAAGGATTGTATAGGGGCAATAGACGGCACACATGTAAGCGCGTCTGTGCCTACTAAAAATCAGATTCCATATTGAGGGAGAAAGACAACCGTTACTCAAAATGTATTATGTGCATGTTCTTTCGATATGCGTTTTACATTTGTGTATGCCGGCTGGGAAGGAACAGCCAATGATTCACGTGTTTTTGCCGAAGCCATAACAAGACCAGAATTGGAATTCCCTCACCCCCCTGCAGGTAACATTGTTTAAAAGATATATATGCAAAATCGGATGTTTCAGTGAATTTATTTAGCTAGTTAATATTTCAGGTAAATATTATGTTGTCGACTCGGGCTACACCACCATGCCGGGTTATCTGATGCCTTATCGTGGAGAGCGATATCATCTACAAGAGTATAGGGGGCGTGCTCGACAACCACGGGGGAAGAAGGAGTTGTTTAACTATCATCATTCATCATTAAGGAATGTCATTGAGAGATGTTTTCGCGTGTTAAAATCTCGGTTTCCTATCTTGAAGCAAATGCCGTCTTACTCCCTTCGTGGACAAAAACGTATTATTCTTGCTGCATGCACTCTTCACAATTTCATCAGATCGCATACGCAACAAGATAAAGAATTTCTTACATATAGCGATGAGGATATGATTCTCGATAATGATGACACACCTACCAATGAGGCAGGTTCCTCAAGGGTTGTAGAGATCGGCACTGCACAAGGCCGACTAGAAATTGAGCGTGTTAGGGACGAAATTGCAAATGCACTAGCAACACATTATGGTGTTACATGATCTTGAGATGACCATTTTTAGCTTAGTATGATGACAGCTTAATGTGATGACGATGTTTATATTTTCATGCTAATATTCTCTATATGTTTTTTTTTGTGTGTGCCAAGGGAAAACATTGCTAGACATTGTTATAATTTGTAAGCTTTAATTTTCATATGTTTATCTATAAATATGTTTTTGTTTTGACATGCATTTTATGTACTTATAGTTTTAGAAATATTTGTAGATAGTATTGAAACTATGGCAGGAGATCACAAAAGTCCTATATGTTCTTGTGGGCGTGGCGCAATGAAATTGTTTATGGCAAAGACAAAGAAAAATTATGGACGTTGGTCTTTTCGATGCCCATTTCGTCAGGTTTATATGTTTTGATTTTATTTTGATTTTTATATCAATAAGAACTCATTATGTTGATTAATCATTAGCTAATTTGATTTGATTTTGTTTAGGACCATGAAGACTCATTCATATGGGTAGACGAATATGATATGGACCAACGTCAACCTGAAAATTATATGGATTCAGCGTCTCAACAATTACTCGGTGAACGCAAGCGGCACCGTCTTTTCGTTTGTGCAACCTGTGGTTGTAGTGTCATCTGCTTTTTTATGGGATTGTTAACTTTTTTTGGGCAATAGTGATTGTGATTTTTGTAAAGTAAACACAAAACATGTTTTATTACAAATGTAATTTTGGATTATATAGAACATGTATTATCTTTTGATAGACTTTAAATTTGGATGTAAATATCCTTTTTTCCAGCTACAATGATAAATCATCTCTTACCCCTACAGAAAAATAGTTAGAATAATGTTATTGTGATTCTGTTTTTTTTTTTCCCATCCAAACGCGATTCTGCTGTTTCTGTTCCCCAGAACAAAGTCAGGTTGACTGCATCCAAATGAGTTCTCAGAATAGAAACATTCCAACAAGAATCAGACTGTTCCAGGGAATAGAATCGTTTCTAATCTGGAATGATGCCAAACGGGCCCTAAGGTTCCATCCTGACCTAAAGAAGGATTGTACAGTTGCATCTTGACCAGAAGAGAGATTATTAAAGGTTTAAGCTTCACCTGTGAAGGAGCTTGTATGATCAAAGATCGTAGTGGAACGTCTTGCAGGTTGTAGAGGCGGGGACTAGGCTGGAGATAGCCGAACCTCGATAACAAACTGAGTTTACACTTCCTTCTTTCTCTCCTCTATCTTTTAGAATATTTGGTTGTTAAATTTCTATATCAACTGTTAGCTGCATTTCCCTTTGATTTTCAAATTCCTCACTTAAGGGTAAACAAATATTTATATCTGCCATTGACCCTATTCATCCCCCCTCTAGGGTCCATATCTGGGTAACAAGTGGTATCAGACCCTGAAACTCTTCTTTGATCCAAAAAATCTTAGAGTTCAAAGATCTTTTAAATGGCAAGTAATCATTTTGCAGCTAGTAGAGAGGGACAATCCACAACCAGACCACCCATATTTAATGGAGAACACTATAACTACTGGAAAACCAGGATAATGTATTACATCCAGGCTTTGGATTACTAATGCTAGAAAGTAATCATCCAAGGTTCCTATCTTCCTTGCAAAACCATCAATGATGTGCAAGTTCCTAAAGTTGAGGAAGAATGGGATGAAGCTGATATTAAGCTAATCCAGATTAATGCCAAGGCTATTAGCAACCTTTACTGTGCCCTTAGTCCCCAAGAATTCAATAGAGTATCTGGCTGTGATTCAGCCAAAGAAATCTGGGATAAATTGCAAGTTACATATGAGGGAACTAACCAAGTAAAGGATGAGAAAATCAATATATTAGTTCACAAATATGAACTGTTTAAAATGGAGAAAGATGAATCCATTGCTGATATGCTTACACATTTTACTAACATTACTAATGGCTTAAAATCTATTGGTAAAACGTATACTAATGCAGAAACTGTGAGAAAAATTCTGCGATCCTACTAAAGAGTGGTCCCCCAAAGTTACTGCTATTCAAGAAGCCAAAGACCTCACCAAACTGAGTATGGATAAGCTGCTGGGTTCACTTATGACTCATGAAGTCATAGTGAAGGAACATCAAGTTGATGAACCTAGAGCAAGAAGAGGATTGGCATTGAAAGCCTCTCAACCAATTGAGAGTAAAGAAGAAGAAGAGAGTGATGAAGATGAAGACTTCTCACTGATGGCAAGGAATTCAAGAAATTTCTGAAACACAAAAAGAACTTCAAAAAGAGGCCATACAAGTAGTTCTCCAAAGAAATAGCAAAAGGAGAATCAAGCAAAAAGGAACCGATCACATGTTATGAATGCAAAAAACTAGGCCATATGAGATCGGAGTGTCCTCAACTTACCAAGAGTAAGAAGTATAAGAAGAGAGCCATAAAGGCCACTTGGGATGATTTAGAAGACAGCAACTCTGAAGCATCAAGTGATGAGGAGACAACAAATTTGTGCCTCATGACACTAAAAAATAATGAGGTAACCTCTTCCTCCAATGACTCTCTGTCCTATAAAGAAATAAGAGAAGCATTTGATGATTTATATACTGAATTTAGAAACTTGTTTCTAAAAATAAATTTCTTAAAAAGGAAAATCTTTTGCTTCTTACATCACAAAAAAATCTTCTAAAAGAAAATGAAGAATTGAAGATGAAAGAAAAGGTTCAATCATCTCCAATTCCTATATGTAATTGTGATGAGAATGAAGTAAAGATCAAGGACTTGACCAAAATTGCTTTTAGACTTTCAACTAGAGAAAAGAATTTGGCAAGAATTTTGGGCCAACAAACTTATGCATTTGGAAAAGCTGGACTTGGGTATAACCCTATGTCAAAGCAAAAAGATTATCAAAAATTCTTTTCAAAACCCCCTAGTAGCTCAACTACCCCTTTAACTGCTTTTTATAATTTTAACAAAAAGGTGGTAGTAAGAAAAGTTTGGGTTCCAAAAGGGACTTTTCCTCCCAAGACTAACTATGGAGGACCCAAGATGATTTGGGTACCAAAGAAAGTTACTTGAACTTATCTTGTAGGTATGCTTCAAGTCAAATTCCTCCAAAACAGTGTGGTTTTTTGATAGCGGCTGTTCAAGGCACATGAGTGGAAACAAAGAACTATTTTTATCTATCTCTCCTAAAGATGGAGGGTATATGACCTTCGGGGACAACGCGAAGGGAAAGATCATCAGCATAGGTAATGTTAGTAAGAACTTTTCTACTCTTATTGAAAATATTTTATTAGTAAAAGGACTTAAACATAATTTGATTAGCATTAGCCAACTTTGTGACAAAGGATTAATCGTTTCTTTTAAATCAAATCTATGCATAATTAAAGATAAGGATAATGTTAATATTTTGTTTATAGCATATAAAAATCAGAATGTGTACACTCTTGAATTTGATGATTTAACTGCTCAAAACATGATGTGTTTATCTGCTGTAAATGAAGCTAGTTGGCTATGGCATAGACGTTTAGGTCATGCTAGTATGGATTTACTTTCTAAATTATCTAAGAATGACTTAGTAAAAGGTCTCCCAAAGACCACTTTTACCAAAGATAAAATCTGTGATGCTTGCCAACTTGGAAAACAAGTAAAATCCTCTTTCAAGAATAAGAAACTAATCTTAACATCTAAGCCTTTAGAAATTCTTCATATGGACTTGTTTGGACCCAATGAAGTAGCTAGCCTAGGTGGTAAAACATATACCTTCGTGATTGTTGATGACTATTCTAGATATACATGAGTATTTTTTTTATCACACAAAAGGGAAGCACCTAATTTATTTTAAAAAATTTGTAATAGAGTGCGAAATGAAAAAGGATATACTATCAATAACATAAGAAGTGATAGAGGTGGTGAGTTCAAGAATAAGGAGCTTGAACTATATTGTGAAGAAAATGGTTTTAACCATAACTTCTCAGCTCCAAGAACTCTACAACAAAATGGAGTTGTTGAAAAGAAGAATAGATCGCTTCAAGAGATAGCTAGAACAATGCTAAATGAGCATAAACTTCCTAATTATTTTTGGGCTGAAACCATCAATACCTCTTGTTATGTTTTTAATAGGGTAATAATAAGAAACAAATTAATAAAAACCTCCTATGAGCTATGGAAAGGTAGATCCCCTAATATTGAATACTTTAAGGTGTTTGGTTGTAAATGCTTTATTCTAAATGACAAACATCACTTAAAGAAATTTGATTGTAAAGCTAATGAAGGAATCTTCCTAGGTTATTCAAATAATAGCAAAGCTTATACAATATTTAATAAGAAATCTTTATATGTTGAAGATCTATACATGTAGTCTTTGATGCAGCTAATCCATTTGAAAAGACTAAATCAATTGAAGAAGATGAAGATTCTAATATTGAGAAAGTTTCTAAAGAAATCTCTAATCTTGAACTAATTAATCAAGAAAAGGAACAATAAGAATATAATGATCCTAATGATAATAATCTTGTTCAAAATGAAGATAAGGAAGAAATTGACAATGAAGAATCAGTTAAATTACCTAAAGCTTCAAGATTAAATAAGGATCATCCTAAAGACCTAATCCTTTATGACTTAGAAAAGTAAGTTAGAACAAGAAGAAATATTTGTAATAATCTAGCTTTCCTTTCTCAAATTGAACCTAAGAATGCCTAAGAAACCATTTAAGATGAATCTTGGGACATTGCAATGCAAGAAGAACTTAACCAATTCAAAACAAACCAAGTTTGAGATTTAGTACCTAGACCAAATGATAAATCAATTATTGATACTAAATGGGTTTTTAGAAATGAAAATGATGAATTTGAAAATATAATTAAAAACAAAGCTAGGTTGAGCTTAAGGTTACAACCAAGAAGAGGGGATAGACTATGATGAAACCTTTGCCTCGGTTGCTAGACTTAAAGCCATTAGAATGCTACTTGCCTTTGCAAGTCATAAAGACTTCAAGCTATGGCACATAGATGTAAAAAGTGCAATACTAAATGGATTCCTTTATGAAGAAGTCTATGTAGAGCAACTGTCACGCCCCAAAACCTACACATAATACATCTCATATTTGTGCAAATTCCAAGGCGTGAACCTGGAACAAATCCCGAGGTAATGAAATTTAATCTAAATAAATTACCATTAACATATGCTTATCTCAAGCATTAAGTTTAAACCAACAAGAGTTAAAATTGAATCTATATAAAAATCTCACTGACATGACACTTTACCTCAAATTAAAAGTACTAATTAAAGTTTTGCAACGAAACCCAACAGCTAACTAAGTTCTTGACCATTTTCCCTAGGTCCTTCAGGTACTTCCTGAAAAATCAATAAATATAACTAGCGTGAGCTTTTGGCTCAGCAAGAGAATACAACAACATGCAACCATTATGAATAAATAAACAATGAACAACAGATATGAATATGCATCATTTAATTTATTAGTTTACACAATTCTTCTATCAATAAGGTTTACACGTAGTTCATCCTATTGACAACAATATTAATCTTGTATGGTTTTATACAGGGACCCTTAGGTTTACACATAGCTCACCTAAGGTAGTCACTCTAAGAGGCACGTAACTTCTTAGTGGGATTACACAAAGCTCTCCCTCAAACTTTAGACCTATAGAGTCTCTTCCTCTATATTTATCATCCCTTAATCTTATTCCCTTTAATTCATTAACCTCACTCTTTATTATGGCATCCCATACCATCATAATAAAGATGACATAATATCGTAAAGCTAAAACAATTACAATTACGCAAGATGATAATTGTAATAAATTCTTTTAAACATGTCATTCTAAAATAAAGAGAATATGCAATTTATCTAATATGCTCACAATACCAACCATTCCAAAATAATTATTTGACAAAGAATAAATTATTTAAATCATTTTATTTTATTTTATTCTCCTTCTTTTCTTTCGTTTTATTTCGTCATTCATTATTTAATTTATTTAATTCTTTTTTTTATTTTGTAATCTATTTTATTAATTTATTTAATTATTTTTCATCATTTTTATTTAATTAATTCAATTAATTACCACCCCCAAAACCACCATCGCAAAACACCCGAAACGGTGCCGCCGATTGATCGGCGGGTCGCCTGCGATCAATCGGTGACCACCGATCGATCGACCCAAGGCCCTCGATTGATCGGTATCGGCAATTTGGCTGGAAACGCAGCCTAAACCCCGTATTTCGATTTTTTTCAACTTTATGGACCCTTTTTGTAGAACCCCAGACTTTTTCATGCTTAAAACATGACACTTTCGTTGTCATTTTGCCTTTTAAGAGGTATAATTAATAAATAAAGAAGAAATTGGAAATTTCAAAATGTCAGAAATGTTCCTTTTCGAAGTACGACCACAACGCAAGTTGAATCGTCAAAATCGGATGAACGAGTCAAAAGATATGGCCAAAACAGTTTGAACCTGTAGGCAAACGTAGCTCGGAAGGCACTAAGGACGTGCTCTGACGTCGTACTCTGATAACGTAGCACAGACAACGTACTCTGATAACGTATACTGTGTGCATCCGTTGTACAGCTCACAACGGGCACGTTGTACAACTCACCACGGGCACGCTGTACATAAGACAACGGACAACGTGTTTAGCACTGTCCACAACGGACAACGTGTTTGGCACTGTTCACAGCTCAACGAGCTTAGCACTATGCACAACACAACGGACCACGAGTTGACACTGTTCACAGCACCACGAGTTGGCACTGTTCACAGCACCATGAGTTGGCACTGTTCACAGCACCAAGAGTTGGCACTGTTCACAGCACCACGAGTTGGCACTGTTCACAGCACCACGAGTTGGCACTGTTCACAGCACCACGAGTTGGCACTGTTCACAGCACAACGAGTTCGACACTCGTGTTTTTACAGAAATTTAGTAAGGGTGTTATGGTCTTTTGTCAGTTCACTCTTACCTTAAGAGTTTAACCCGAGCCTTTAGGGCTCATTCTCAACACTTAGAGAGTTTGAGAGAATAGGAGAAAGGGGAGAAGGCGATTCCAACCTAGGTTTCCATTTTTGGAGAGAAAGCAAAGGGTTTTGAAACCCTAGATCAACCTCCAGTCCAGTTTTCTTCAAGATCTCGGCTCAAGCTCGTGCGAAGCTCATGTTCCAAGCTAGGGCAGCAACTCACAGTCGTTTGGAAGAGGGATTTCTTCCTCATCTCTTCAAGGTCGGTACATTTTACTACCCTCCTAGTTATAGTCCCTCCTTTCCCTCTATTTCTTTTGATTTTCTGTCATTTACACATGTGCTATGAGATGGATGAATGGTGAATGGTGAATGGTGAATGGTGAATGGTGAATGGTGAATGGAGATGGAATGGGCGATTGGATGCCAATGGTTGTGTGTGATGAACAAATGGGGAAGGGCATTGTTCCAATAATGAACATACATGTATGATTTGAGTAAAACCCATCTAGAAAAGCATGTTGTAGGGTAAATCCATAATGAACACACCATGTTTGATGAAATGCCAAGGTGAATAAAGTAAGCTGTAAATTCGCAAGTGCATGCCTAATGAATTCTGAATATTGCTAGGGCCTATGATAGTGTGTTTCCTGCTTTCCCATAATGCTATGAATATTACATTACTCAATCCTTGATGCTATATGTGTTGTGAAATTACCCAAATGTCATCTTTAAATTTGAATGCAAGTATGTACACGGTTCCCACGAGCACGGCATGCATGGCATGATTTATCGAGGTTTTCAAGAACATGGTTAGAGGTGAGACATATCCTACGATACGTTTTACCTCGCTTTTCACAAGAAGACAAGAACCAGCATTCCACGAGGGGTCTCCCCTCACTCACAAGTACATATCATGAAGAAGGGTCTCCCTTCCCTCGCAAGTACATACATATCATAAAGAAGGGTCTCCCTTCCCTCGCAAGTGCATTGCATAAAGAAGGGTCTCCCTTCCCTCTCAAGGCATCTCTCAAGGCATCTCACAAGTGCATCTCACAAGTTACATGATCACAAGAAAGCATGCATGACATGACACGACATACATGAATCAAGCAAGATAGGCAAGACAAGCTTTCAAGTACGAAAAGATATTTCAAGTCAAGTCAAGTGCACGATGTTTTCAAGAGGATTTATCGGCTTTCTACGAATTACAAGCATGATTATAAACTACTTTACTTCCTTGTATGATATGAATCATTTCCGTTTGACATATATGAATTGCTCCTGATCATGTATTGCCATTTTTATGCTATAATTGTTGGTTAGTATTTAGTACCCGCTGAGTATTCCATGCTCAGCCATACTTCTTATGTCGGCAGGTTCTGAGGGAGCTGCTGCTCCATTTGATGTTTGTGCTCCTGGTCCATGGGTGGAAGAGGAGTTCGTCGAGGAGCCTTTGGAGGAACCTCCCGTAGAGGGTTATCAGTAGGTGGTGATTAGATTCTGAGTGGATTAGCTATGGGTGAGATGAGAGTCAGACTTATGTATTCTGGCGGGCATGTCCGCACTTTCTTTTGATTTCTTTTTGTATAAACTTGGATTGCTTATGTATATACATAAAGGTTTGGTAGACTTCCGCTATACCATGTTAGAGTATGTTTCCGCTGTTTGGTCCTCTATTGTATATGCTCTGTGGGTTTTGCAGGTTGGTTTGTCAAGCAAGTCATGATTAGTCGTCCAAAGTTCACTCTAACTCCTAGGGTGGGTTTTGGGTCGCGACACTTTTTCTCGATTTTTCAACCCTCGAAACCCTTGTTAATTTACCCACCATTTTTTTTTCAATTTATAATTTTTTTTATTCAAACATTATTTATGCATTTTATTTCAAAGTACATAGATCTTTATCCTAAATATCACACAAATATTAATAAATCTATATGAAATCAAGATAAAACAAAACCCTAACTCTAGGGGAGTATTCACTTGCCTCAAAAGATTGAATCTCAAACTTTTAATACTTCAATCCTACCCGAAAACGCTTGTTTCAAAGTATCAGACCACCACGAGGAAGAAAGCTTAATTCTCCAAGCCTCGAATCTCGATCTAGGTGCTTGAAAGCTCTACCAAAGTGTAACCTCTTTTTCCTTTCTCTCCCATGTTCTATTCTCAAGAATTTCAGTTTAGATTAAAATAATGAGGATTAGGTTTAACATGTTCTATTTATATTAATCCTAATTCTTATTTACCAAAAGGCTATTAGTGGCCCTTGTTTGTTTATAGTTTCTAACTAACCCCAATAAACTTATTCCTATTCTCAAATTTATTACCCATATTCAAAGAGACTACTGAATCACTCTTAAAAATAAGAAAAGAAATTTCAAGATCATTATAATCCACCCTCCTTAAAAGAATTTTGTCCTCAAAATTTAACATATCTCAATAGGAAAAAGATGTGGATACTTCTCCACCATATCCGACTCTAGCTCCCACGATGCCTCTCTCTCATCATGATTATTCCACTGCACCTTCACCAAGAAGATAGACTTAGCCCGAAGTTGCTTCTCCATTCGATCTAAGATGCGAACTGGTTTCTCTTCGTATGACACATTGTGTCTAAGCTCCAAAGTGCTGAAATCAACGATATGTGACTCGTCTCTCACATACTTCCTCAGCATGGACACATGAAACACATTGTGCACACCGGACAAACTGGGTGGCAATGCCAGTCTATAAGCGACCATTCCAGCCCGATCCAAAATCTCAAAAGGTCCAATAAACCTTGGAGATAACTTTCCTTTCCTCTTGCCAAACCTCATCACACCTTTCATTGGTGACACCTTCAGAATAACATGGTCCCAAACAGAAAATTCCAAATCTCTCCTTCGTCTATCAACATAACTTTTCTGACGACTTTGAGCTGTGTGCAACCATTCTTTGATTACTGCCACTTTCTCTATGGTCTCACGAACCAACTCTGGCCCGAGTAATCCATTGCCACCCACCTCTGCCCAACATACAGGAGAGCGATACGGTCTATCATACAAAGCCTCGTATGGTGCCATGCCAATACACGCATAGAAACTATTGTTATAGGCAAACTCCACCAAAGGTAAATGATTAACCCAGGTACCCTTGAAATCCAGTACACAAGCACGAAGCATGTCCTTCATAACCTGGTTAATCCTCTTTGTCTGACCATCAGTTTGAGAATGAAACGCAGTACTGAATTCTAATGATGTCCCCAAGGCCTTTTGGAAACTCTTCCAAAATCTAGATGTAAAACGAGAATCTCGATCTGGGACTATTGACGTCGGAATTCCGTGAAGCTTGACAATCTCCTTGACATACAGTTTACTTAACTCATCCATAGAGTAAGTAGTACGGACAGGAAGGAAATGAGCAGACTTGGTCAAACGGTCTACTATTAACCAAATCGCATCAAAACCCAGCTTCAACTTCGGTAATCCAATAACAAAATCCATGGAAATGCGCTTCCACTTCCATTCCGCGATAGGCCCAGGTGGTCTCTGGTGCTCAGCCTTCACTTGCTGCCAGGTGGAGCACTTCGACACATGTTCAGCAACATCCCTCTTCATGCCATCCCACCAAAAATGTTTACAGAGATCCCGATACATCTTTGTACTGTCCAAATGGACTGTAAATTTGGAACGATGAGCCTCGTCCAAAACTTCCCTCTTTAGATCTACCAGTTTTGGAACACAAAGTCTACCACGAAATGTCAGACCGTTATCTGACCCCAAGGTCCAATCGGAAGAGTCATCCACAACTGATTCCACTACTCTTGACTGAATCTTCTCATCATGCAACTGAGCATGAATAATTCTACTGATCAACGATGGTTGAACCATTAGACTGCAAAGAAGAGCCCTAGCCTCACTTTGAAATGGGCAAAGATTAAATTCTGACACCGTCTCAGGCATCCGCCACTACTGAACCATCATAAGTGCAACCAACCCTCTAGGTTTGCGACTCAGAGCATCAGCTACCACATTAGCTTTCCCAGGGTGATATTGGAGAGTGAAATCATAGTCCTTTAGATGATCCATCCACCGTCGCTGCATCATGTTCAACTCCTTTTGCGAGGACAAATACTTCTCTTATGGTCAGAGAAGAGTTCAATTTTCTCACCATACAAGTAGTGCCTCCAAATCTTTAAGGCAAAAACCACAGCTGCCAATTCCAAGTCATGAGTTGGATGGTTCTTCTCATGAACCTTCAGCTATCGAGATGTATAGGCAACAACCTTCCCATTCTGCACTACACACAACCTAATCCCTGATGCGACGCATCACTGTAGATCACTAGTCCCCCTCTTCCCTCTGGAATAGTCAGAATTAGTGTTGAATTCAATCTATCCTTTAGCTCAACAAATGCCTACTCGCACTTGTCATCCCAAACAAACTTCACATCTTTCTTCGTCAGATTTGTCAACAGTGAGGAAATCTTCGAAAACCCTTCAATAAAACGCCGATAGTAACCCGCAAGACCTAAGAAACTGCGGATCTCCGAAACAGACTTGGGCTGCTCCCAATTCATCACCACCTCAACTTTAGCAGGGTCCACTGACACTCCATCCTTGGAAACCACGTGTCCCAAAACATTAACCTCTTCCTACCAAAATTCACACTTTGACAACTTAGAATACAACTGATGGTCTCGAAGTGTCTGAAGATGCTGCTGATGCTCTTCTCTGGACCTCGAATAAACCAGAATGTTGTCGACAAATACTACTACAAACTGATCCAAGAAAAGCTTGAACACTCGGTTCATTAAGTCCATGAACGCAGTTGGTGCATTAGTTAGCCCAAATGGCATGAATAAAAACTCATAGTGCCCATACCATGTTCGAAAAGCGGTCTTTGAAACATCCTCATCCTTCACCCTCAACTGGTGATAACCCGATCTTAGATCAATCTTAGAGAACCACCTTGCTCCCTTAAGTTGATCGAATAAGTCATTAATCCTCGGTAAAAGATACTTATTCTTGATCGTTACTTTATTCAATTGCCAGAAATCGATGCATAATTGGATAGATCCGTCCTTCTTCTTAATGAACAAAACCAGCGCACCCCAAGTTGATGTACTCTGTCAAACAAAGCCTTGATCTAATAACTCCTGGATCTGACTCTTCAGTTCCTTCAACTCTACCAGTGCCATCCTGTACGAGGCTTAAAAGTATGCCTCTTTTTAATTTTAGAAACACAGTTCCTGGGAGGCATACATTGAATCCCAAAACTTCATAAGTGTCAAGTCTCCTGTCGATTCACACGAACCTTCTTTTTCCTTTGAAGTTTTCTCTAATGGAAGCTAATGGCCCATCCAAATTTCTAGCTCTAGGATCTTGAACTAAAGATCCAATCTTTATTATCAAGAACCTCTCTTGATGATCAAGATCCTTGATCTTCTTTTTCTTGATTATTCAAAACTTAGAACACACAAGAGAAGAAAGGGGAGAGGGGTGACCGTACAACTTTAATAGAGAGAGAAGGGGCGTGAGGTATTTGAGGAGAGGGAGAGAGAGATCAAAAAATTCTGGAAAATTAAATTGCCCACAAGCCTTGGACGTCCACCTCTATTTATAAGGATTTGGGTTGCTTGCAACTCAAGAGTCCACTTTCTAATCCAATTAGAATTCCTCAATTTGTTTCCTTTTTGATTTCTCCTTAATTAATTAGGAATAATCAAAATAGAAACTATCCTTATCCTAATCCAACTAGGATTTCTTTATTAGCAAGAAACTAATAGATTCATTGTCCAACAAGGAATCTTTAATAAGTAACTAACTCTAACTAACTAACTAACCTTATCAAATAAGGATATTAGTTATTAGAAACTAATTAAAATAATAACAATTATTATTCCACATGGAGTGGGCGTCCCACCCTAGGTGGGTCCCTCCCCACACGCCCCTAAGGGTTCTAAACCCCTATTAGTCACTTGAATTATTCTTTTATAATAATTCTCAATGGGTCCTACCCATTTGGTTTTTCACATCTAATGTGATTCCACCTTTTTAGAGCTTCACTATACCATATAGTGATTACTTAGAGAAATTAATTAATTTAATTAATAATTAAATTAAATACTTTAAGAAGGACCTTGTGTGTGGGATCTAAAGGGATCTCCTATTTCCGGTTGTGGGACCAAGTACTCAACCTTTTGGTTAAAGCATTGTTACTAGGAAACACCTTTCCTACACTCCATTAAGATTATAGAATTTTATCTATATCCCTAGACTTCCACCAATCACAATTAATGTCCACTAACACAATGTGATTAACCTCCAGAAATTAAAGAATTGCTTGTAAGTACCATCTCATAATATATTTACAAATAAATCCTTCCACATTCCGATATCACTTGTAAGCTTTCGGGATTGGAACAATTCCACTGTCTAGTCCCTAGCTTATGAATAGAACCCTTTCTCATGATTACTTTTTCATTGAACTGAACCTCCAAAACACTTTTGAAGAAACATTAGAAAATAACTGACATATATATATTTATATTTACTTTTTCATATTGAAAATATCAACTTCGATAAAGACCATTTTACCGAAAAGCACCAGTACTGGATTTAACAGTTCAGTTCAACAAGTATCACCTTGATATCATTATCTCCAATTAAGGAGTCGTGGATTCCTTATCGAGTGTTTACACACTTCTTTAAACATTGTGTACATGACCCAACGTACCCAGAGTTAGTCCTGTGTATTGGACATTGCCGATTGGTACATCAAAGCCATATAGACAAATATTTGAGAAGATGTAAACCTCTCAGGTCTAAGGACAATTTGTCGAATGGATAACCCTAATACAATCTGACAGTGTATTCCATAGGGTATCCACTAGTGACCCCGTTCAGTATTATGTACTTGCTACATATACTCACATGTTAGTCAAGAGTCACCACTCTTTGTGAATGAGATTCATCACACTATCTCATAGAACTACACATGTGCAAGCCATGATGAAGTACGGTGCCCAACCAGTACTCTAGAGGCTTCGAACAATATTAGGTTTACAAGGAACCAGAAAATCATATCTCCTCGCAACCTTTGCATGATTTTCCTACAATGTTACCTATGGAACTTTATGTCTTCATCATATGAGACAGTAATTAATATAAATACCCTTTATAGTTGGTTGTGTGAATATAATGTTTGTCTAATCAACATAGAAAAGTCTCTTATTGGCTTTCAAGGGCATGTCCAACAGGGCTCTCGATATCGGTGAGGTTCCCAGCACCAAATCAATATCAAAATCGATTTCCCTCCTTGGAGGCAAACCCGGTATATTTCTAAACACGTCTTCAAACTCAGAGACAACAGGAATCACCTCCACACTAAGACTCTTCTCCACACTCTCAACATGAAAGAAAATCTTTGATCAAAACTTCATCCGATTAACAACTATGGAAAGAAAAAGGTATTTTTCCAGGGATTGAGAAAGTTACTGTCTTTCCAAAATAGTCTATCTTAGCATGAAAGACAGCTAACCAATCCATGCCTAAGATAACATCGAACTCTCGCATCCCAAGAACCACAAAATCTACTGACAAAATCCTATCCCCAATTTTAATCGGACAGTCTCTACAAACTTGACCCAAATAAGCTGACTCTCTCATTGGTGTTACAACTGACAAAAAAACCTTTAATTTTTTTGGCACTAAGCCTAAGACATTCACAAAAGATGTTGAAATGAAAGAATGAGATGCTCTTGAATCGAACAAAACTTTAGCGACACAATGATAAATGGGGAGGGTACCTTCCACCAGTACCTCAGTGCATCTGCCTCCTTCTAAACTACTGCAAACACTCTTGCAGGACCTCTCTACTGGTTTGAAGCCTGAACCTGTTGCTGATTAGTCTGCTTCAGCTTGGGACAGTTCCTTGCTATGTGCCCCTTCTCCCTGTAGTTATAACAGATCCCTAGAAAACTCTTAGGCTCTACATTTACGACTGGCACAACAGGTACTAAGGCTGTAGATATGACTGAAGCAACTACCTTCTGTCGCTTCTTCTATGGCTGCTGTTGTGGAACTCTAGGGTGATTTTTCTGCACTTACTGAGGCCCAGGCACAAACTTACCCTTGTCCCTCGACTCAAACCTCTGATCTCTGCTTTTCTGATAATCCACATTATCACGTTCGACCACCAAAGCTCGCTCCACTACCTCTGCGTAGGTCCTCAGGCGAAGGCTCGCTATCATCTTTCTGATAGATGGAGTCAACCCTTGTTCAAATTTTCTCACCCGGCGCTCCTCACTCCCCACCATATACATGGCAAAACGAGACAGCTCAGCGAACTTTGCCTCATACTGACCCACAGTCATTGATCCCTAAACAAGGTGAATAAACTCTAGGGCCTTCTGTCTCTGGGAAATACTTGGAATAGAATTTCAACTTGAATTCCTCCCAACCCATCTCAAATACCTCCTCTGATTAGGAAATCATATCCCACCAATGATGTGCTTCACCCTTCAACAGAAAAACTACGAGTTTCCTTCGCTGAATCTCACTGCACTCCATGACCTCAAAGATCTTTTCAAGTTCTTGGACCCACTTGTCCGCTTCCATTGGATTTGCAGCTCCACTGAATGCCAGAGGGTTCAACCTCTTGAATTCCTTAATCAAACCAGCCATGGGTGTGGTCTCTAAAATCTGACTAGACTTGTCTGACCGATTTCCTGCTTGACGAGTAGACTCCTCCAAAAGCTTTGCTGTGTCTCCTAGTGCCTGGAAGACTGCATCAATCCATGGGTCTAAACCCTCAAATGCCCCAGCCCTTGCTCTTGTCTGATCTCGCCCTCTTCCTCTCCTTCTAGACATAATCCTTATTACAAAAATAAGGAAAACATTAGTCTAGTTGTACAAAACAAATGAAGGAAGAACTGAACGAAATAATCTCTCAAGGACCCTAAGGACTCTCTTAGGTGTCACTACAAACATCAGGGTTACTTTAAACCACGCTCTGATACCAATCTGTCACGCCCCAAAACCTACACATAATACATCTCATAATTTTGCAAATTCCTTGGCGTGAACCTAGAACAAATCCCGAGGTAATGGAATTTAATCTAAATAAATTACCATTAACAGATGCATATCTCAAGCATTAAGTTTAAACCAACAAGAGTGAATAACCGTAAAACTGAATCTATATAAAAATCGCACTGACATGACACTCTACCTCAAATTAAAAGTACTAATTAAAGTTTTGCAAGGAAACTCGACAGCTAACTAAGTTCTTGACCATTTTCCCTAGGTCCTTCAGGTACTTCCTGAAAAATCAATAAATATAACAAGCGTGAGCTTTTGGCTCAGCAAGAGAATACAACAACATGCAACCATTATGAATAAATAAACAATGAACAGCGTATATGAATATGCATCATTTAATTTATCAGTTTACACAGTTCTTCTATCAATAAGGTTTACACGTAGTTCATCCTATTGACAACAATATTACTCGTGTATGGTTTTATACAGGGACCCTTAGGTTTACACATAGCTCACCTAAGGTAGTCACTTTGAGAGGCACGTAACTTCTCAGTGGGATTACACAAAGCTCTCCCTCAGACTTTAGACCTATAGAGTCTCTTCCTCTATATTTTTCATCCCTTAATCTTATTCTCTTTAATTCATTAACCTCACTCTTTATTATGGCGTCCCATACCATCATATAAAGAGGACATAATATCATAAAGCTAAAACAATTACAATTACGCAAGATGATAATTGAAATAAATTCTTTTAAACATGTCATTCTAAAATAAAGAGAATATGCAATTTATCTAATATGCTCACAATACCAACCATTCCAAAATAATTATTTAACAAAGAATAAATTAATTAAATCATTTTATTTTATTTTATTCTCCTTCTTTTCTTTCGTTTTATTTCGTCATTCATTATTTAATTTTTTTAATTCTTTTTTTATTTCGTAATCTATTTTATTAATTTATTTAATTATTTTTCATCATTTTTATTTAATTAATTCAATTAATTACAGCCCCCAAAACCACCATTGGAAAACACCCGAAACGGTGCCGCCGATTGATCGACGGGTCGCCTGCGATCAATCGGTGACCACCGATCGATCGGCCCAAGGCCCTCGATCGATCGGTATCGGCGATTTGGCTGGAAATGCAGTCCAAACCCCATATTTCGATTTTTTTCAACTTTATGGACCCTTTTTCTCGATTTTTCAACCCTCGAAACCCTTGTTAATTTACCCACCATTGTTCTTTCAATTTATAATTTTTTATTCAAACATTATTTATGCATTTTATTTCAAAGTACATAGATCTCTATCCTAAATATCACACAAATATTAATAAATCTATATGAAATCAAGATAAAACAAAACCCTAACTCTAGGGGAGTATTCACTTGCCTCAAAGGATCGAATCTCAGACTTTTAATACTTCAATCCTATCCGAACATGGTTGTTTCAAAGTATCAGACCACCACGAGGAAGAAAGCTTAAATCCCAAGCCTCGAATCTCAATCTAGGAGCTTGAAAGCTCTACCAAAGTGTAGCCTCTTTTTCCTTTCTCTCCCACGTTCTATTCTCTAGAATTTCAGTTTATATTAAAATAATGAGGATTAGGTTTAACATGTTCTATTTATATTAACCCTAATTCTTATTTACCAAAAGGCCATTAGTGGCCATTGTTTGTTTATAGGTTCTAACTAACCTTAATAAACTTATTCTCATTCTCAAATTTATTACCTATATTCAAAGATAGAGGAAGAGTATTTATAGTTTATATTCATGCTTGCATCACATAAAAGCCGATAAAACTCATGAAATCATCGTGCACTTGACTTGACTTAAAATACTCTTTTCGTACTTGAAAAACTTGTCATGTCTATCTTGCTTATCTGTCATGCGTGTCATGTCATGCATGTCGTGTCATGTGTGCTTGCTTGGTATTTAAACATGGTCATGTAACTTGTGAGATGCGCTTGTGAGATGCACTTGGGAGGGAAGGGAGACCCTTCTTTCAATGATATGCACTTGAGAGGGAAGGGAGACCCTTCTTTCAATGATATGTGATTGTGAGTGAGGGGAGACCCCTCTTTCAATGAGATGGGAGGGAAGTGTAAACTCCCTCATGGGTACTGCTTGTTCTTGTTCTTGTTCTTGTCAAAAGCGAGACAAAACATATCGTAAGATAGGTCCTACCTCTAAAACCTTATTCTTGAAAACGCCGGTAAACCATGACATGCATGCCGTACTCGTTAAATCATGTAAATGCTTTCACTTGGAAGTAAATATGACATTTGAGATTTCAACAATACATAGAACATCATAAATTTAAACAAGTAAATATTCATGTCATTTATGGGAAGCAATTAATCACACTATCATAATCCCTAGCAATTCCATACGCCTTTAAGCATGCATTTCTTGATTTACAATTCATTTTCTTCACCTTGGCATTTCATCAAACATGTGGTGTGTACATTATTCATTAAAGCCTATACCATGCTTTTCTAGATGGGTTTATGTTCACAACATACACGTATATTTATTATTGATATAATGCCCTTCCCATTCCATTCATCATCACACATCCACATGACATCCATCGCCCATCATCCTCCATTCATTCATCACATAGCATTTACATACTTAGATAGTAGAGGAGAATTATAAAATGAAGAAAAGAAAGAAGGATATGATTTAGGAGGGTAGCTAATGGTACCGACCTTGAAAAGACGAGGGAAACCCTCCAAAACGTGCGTGGAGTCACTGCCCTAGCTTGGAAACGTGTCCCTCACTTGCTTGGAGTTTGATTTGAAGAATCCAAATCTTGAGGATGATTGTGGTTTCTCAAAACCCTTGATTTGCTCAAGAGGATGCCATAGGGTAGAATCCTCTTTCTCCTCTCTACCTTTCTCTCAAATACTCTTAGTGTGGTGAATGAGACCCCCAAGACTCAAGCAAGCCTTAATAGGCAAGGGTGTAACGCCCAAAAGATGAAAAAGCCTTTAATGAAAATCTGTAAAACGCGATATACCAATCGATCGGTGGTTAATACCGAGTGATCGGTCGCCTGCTGAGCGACCGGTGTTCTTGGCTGAGCGATCGGTCAAAAACATGCTCTTTGGAATTTTTTCCCATACAAAAAAGTGCACCAGTCGATAGCTACCGATCGATCAGTTGTGGACCAATCAATCGCTAATATGGACCAAGCGATCGGTTCTCTACAGGTTTTAACACTAAGTCCATTTTTCACCTATTCCTACTACTTGGACTCATCCTACTTTCCTTTTGACCTCTTCTAAACATGACTAGGACCCTTTCAAGGCTTATAGACATAATTAAATAATTTATTTAATTAATTATAGCATTCTTGAAACAATTTTCAAAGTTTCAAATTCCCATTTCATGAAATTTGGAGATTACAAGGCATTATGCTTTAACACACATTCCAAGGCATATACAAAAAGTTCCAGGGTTCTACATCCTGCCTCCTTGTAAAAATTTCATCCTTGAAATTTGGACGCTACTTGCATTACAAAACCAAAACAAAATTACAAGTCACATACAAAACTCATTCAAAGAACTCCGGGTACTTTGCTTTGACTTCAGCCTCGTGCTCCCATGTAGCCTCTTCTCGAGCATGATGTTGCCATTGCACGAGAACCAACGGGATAGTCTTGTTGCGAAGGACTTGATCTCTCCGATCTAATATATGAACCGACTTTTCAACCAAAGTGAGGTCCTCTCGGATCTCCAACTGTTCCAACTCGATGACATGAGAATGGTCCGTAATGTACTTCCAAAGCATAGACACATGGAAAATGTTGTGAACCGTGGCCATGTAAGGTGGATGAGCTACCCGGTAAGAAACTTCACTAACTCGCATGATAATCTCAAAGGGGCCGATATATCGAGGACTAAGCTTGCCTCTTTTGCTAATTCTCATAATCCATTTACTAAGAGATACCTTCACAAAGACTCGATCCCCAACTTGGAATTCCAAGTCCCTGTGGCGAGTGTCAGCATAGCTCTTTTGATGATCTTGAGCGGCTTTCAACCGATCTCGGATGATCTTTACCTTGTTTACAGTTTATTCGATCAACTCAGGACCCAATACCTTTCTTTCTCCCACCTCATCCCAGTAGAGAGGAGACCTGCAACTTCGCCCATACAAGGCCTCAAATGGTACCATTTGGATGCTTGCCTGGTAGCTATTATTATAGGCGAATTTGACCAAAGGAAAATGCTCTTCCCAGCTGCCCTTGAAATCTAACATACATGCCCGAAGCATGCGTCGATGACTTGGTTCACCCTCTCGGTCTGTCCATCTGTTTGTAGATGAAAGGCGGTGCTGAAATCAGGTTGAGAACCCATAGCATCCTGAAAACTCTTCCAGAACCTGTACATGAATCTTGGATCCCGATTTGACACAATACTGATTGGCACCCCGTGTAACCGTATCACTTCCTTGATATACAGTGCAACCAACTGACTAAAATTGAATCTAGTCTGGTAGGGTAAGAAATGCGCGGACTTTGTCAAACGGTCCACCACAACCCATATTGCATCCGAGTTTCTTACCCTTTTTGGCAAGCCAACAATGAAGTCCATGGAGATGTGCTCCCATTTCCACTCGGGAATAGGGAGAGCTGTAACAGACCCAACTGTTTCAGGTGCTCTGCCTTCACTTGTTGGCACACCAAGCACCGGGATACATACTCTGCAACATCCCTCTTTATGTTCCGCCACCAAAAGTGTCCCTTGAGGTTCCAGTACATCTTTGTATCCCCAGGATGCACTGTGTACTTCAAACGGTGAGCTCCATCCATAATTTCTCTCTGAAGATCTGCATTAGTCGGAACACACAACCTTCCACTGAATGTAATAGCACCACGGCTAGTGAGAGAAAATTCTTCACTACCCTTGGCAACTTCCTTGTCCTGAAAAGCCAACAAATTAGCATCCGTGGCTTAATACTCTTTGATCTAATCTAATGGACGGTCGAACCGTGATATTTGCCAAAACAGGACTACAGACGGAATTATTCATACTGATGTCCAGATTAGCCAAATCTTCCAATAGTTTCCATTCCCGCACCAACATGTGAACCAACAGACCTGAAGGTCTCCTACTCAAAGCATCAGCTACTACGTTTGCTTTGCCCGGGTGGTATTGGATGGTGCATTCCTAGTCTTTCAAAAATTTTATCCAATGCTGTTGTCGTAAATTTAGCTCCTTTTGGGAAAAGAGGTACTTGAGGCTCTTATGGTCCGTGAACACATAAAACTCTTCCCCGTAAAGGTAATGATGCCAAATCTTGAGTGCAAACACGACCGTAGCAAGCTCTAAGTCGTGCGTGGGGTAATTCTTTTCATGCTCATTTAATTGCCTTGATGCATAGGCAATGACCTTCTTGTGCTGCATGAGGACGCACCCAAGTCCAACGTGTGAGGCATCACTGTACACCTCATACCCACCACGTCCGGATGGCACCGTAAGGATGGGGGCCGTCGTAAGCCACTTCTTCAGTTCCGTGATACTGATCTCGCACTTATCGCTCCATACAAACTTGGCATTCTTCCTGGTCAGGTAAATGAGCGGTGCTGCAAGGCTGGAGAAACCCTCTACAAATCTCCTGTAATAGCCTGCCAACCCAAGAAAGCTGTGTATCTCTGTGACATTCTTGGGCCTCGCTCAACTCATGACTGCCTCTATTTTTTTCGGATCCACCGAGATGTCTTCCGCAAATACAACGTGGCCTAAGAATGCCACTTCTTCCAACCAAAACTCACACTTGTTCAGTTTGGCATACAACTTGTGCTCTCTCAGCATTTCCAAAGCAAGGCAAAGGTCTCGTACGTGATCTTCCCATGTCTAGAAATATATTAGGATGTCATCGACAAACACGATCACACATCGATCCAGATATGGCCGGAACACCCGGTTCATCAGATTCATAAAAGCTGCCAGTGCATTCGTGAGACCAAAAGGCATCACCAAGAACTTGCAATGCCCATACCGAGTCCTAAAAGTAGTTTTGGGAACATCTTTAGCCTTAATCTTCAACTGGTAGTAACCCGACCGGAGATCAATCTTAGAGAAAAATCTCGCTCCCTTTAACTGATCGAACAAGTCATCAATCCTAGGTAATAAATACCTATTCTTTATAGTGACCTTGTTCAACTACCGGTAATCGATGCACATATGCATCGAGTCATCCTTCTTCTTAACAAATAAAATCGGAGCACCCCACAGTGAGGCACTTAGTCAAATGAAACCAAGACCTTGCATCTCCTCCAACTGTGTCTTCAACTCCTTGAGTTCAATCGGGGCCATTCCATATGGAGCCCGGAAGATAGGAGCCATGCCTAGTGTAAGCTCTATCACAAACTCAATCTCTCTGTCTGGAGGTAACCCTGGAAACTCCTTTGGAAATAAATCTAGGAATTCACTCACGACCAGAATAGTCAAAGAGTCCTTTGCCTCAGGGTTCGCTAGGCTTAACGCAGCAAAGCGGGCGATATCTTTACTTCTCAACCCCTGAAAATGGAATGGCTTCCCTTCCACCGGCTTGAAGAGTACCATCTTTTCAAAACAAGCCACATGCCCATGACGCGCTGCTAACCAATCCATTCCCAAAGTAACATCGAAGTCCTGGAATCCAAGGATGATAAGATCAGCTGCTAATTTATGGCTACCTACTTGAACTGTACTGCCTCTGAAAATGCTATCTGCTACAACCGTCTTGCCGAGAGGAGTCAAAATGAATAACTCCGGTTCTAATTGACTAGGCTCCATAGAAAAGCCTTGGGAAAAACTCGGTGAGACAAATGAATGGGTAGACCTGGTGTCGATCAACACTCTAGCCAAACTTTCGTTGTCTAATAAGGTTCCTGAAATTTTAACTAGCTAAGTCAATCCATGCATCAATAGCGTATGTATAGATATATAGATATATAACACGCCATATACGTACACAGAGAATAAGGCATAACAAGATTATTGCGAATGAATGAATAACTTTAAACACGTACCTTGCACTACATCCAATACAAGTGCATCACCCTCTGTCAAGGCGAATACTCGCCCCCGGTTAGCCTGGCGAGGCGGAGGTGTAGACCGGGTAGGCTGGGAGGACACTTGGTATTATCCTGCTGGGCGTGCTGGGGGCCTAATCCCCTGAGACTGGCCTAGCAAATGACGACTAGGGCATTCCCTCATCACATGGCCCTGGCGACCATAGTGAAAACATCCACCCGATGCCCTTCGACAATCTCCTGTCGGATGCCTTCGGCCGCAAGACGTGCAGACCTCATGTGTGTAGGTTGGAGGGGCCGGAGGTGGAGCGTATCTCACCGCCTGAGGTGCAACTAGCCATGGAGCTGGAAGAGCCTGAGGTCGTGGTGCCTGAGGCATGTACGGCCATGGAACTGGAGGCGCATAAGATGGTCTCATCGGTGGTGCTGGCCATGTGTACTAATAAGGGCCGGTCCGAGCCCACCTCTTGAGAGGTGCTGAACTACTAGGTTGGCCTCTTACCAAATCTCTCTTCTTGGATACAGCCTTTGAATTGGCCTCGATCAGTAAGGCCTTGTCCACTACTTCCGGATAAGTAGCGTGCCTGAAAGCCGATACCTTCTCCATAATAACGTCCTTGAGCCCTTACTCAAACCTCCTCGCCTTCATTGCTCAGTGGCAATCATATGAGTCACGAAGTGTGATAGCTCCGAGAACTTGGCCTCATATTCAGCCACCGACATCGAACCTTGTTCAAGGTTGATGAATTCTCTCTCTTTCTTTTCCCGTACTCCAACCGGGAAGTACTTCTTATAGAAAGTATCCTTGAACTCCTCCTAAGTCCAGGGTTGACCTTGCATGGTCAAATCTCGAGTCCTCAATGCGGACAACCACCAATGGTGTGCCTCACCCTCTAGCATGAAAACTGGCCATGCCACTCTATCTTCCTCTGTGGGTGAGAGGACTACAAAGATCTTCTCCAATTGGAGGATCCATGCCTCTGCAGCAAGAGGGTTCACACTTCCATGGAAGGATGGAGGCCTCAATCTCCAGAATGCCTCAACCCCAGCTGTACGATGTATTGGAGCTACAGGCAGTAGAGCAGGTGCCGCCGATGATGGTATAGTCTGCCGAGCCGCCAGTATGGCGAGTGTCTCAGCAATAGAGCCTAAGACCTGAGAGAGGTCCGGCTGCTCATCCTCATACCATGAAGAAGAGGAAGCTTTGGTGTGTGGTCCGCGACCCCGTGTGCCCCGCCTCATGAATAATGTCCTGAGAATAATAACACCACATGAGTTTAACTTTGAACCACAATTTAGTACAATTCCATTTCACAATGATTCAAGTAGTATTAGTTGTATAGTACTAATATACATCGCATCATAACCATCAGTGTATACATAATAGACTTAGTGTTCGAGCGTTTCTGTCACGACCCAAAAGCCACCCTAGGAGTTAGAGTGAATCTTGGACGACTTATCATAACTTACATGAATTGATTGACAAACCATCCTGTAAAATACACGGAGCATATACAATAAAGGACAATGATAACGGAGGCATAAACTTAACACAGCACATCGGAAGACTAACCAACCCTCTAAGTATATATATATATATACATGATCCAAGTTTTGTACAAAAGGAATCAACAAAAGAAGGTGTGGACAGGCCCACCAAAATACATGGACATACTCTCTCACGCTCACCCACGGATCACTCAGAAACTACCACCTAGTAATACTTGTCTACATGAGGCTCCTCCGTAGGTTCCTTAATATACTCCTCCTCCACCCAAGGGGCCAGGAGCATAGATATCAAATGGAGCAGCAGCTCCCTCAGTACCTGCCGATATAAACTTACGGCTGAGCATGGAATACTCAGCGTGTACCAAATGCTAACCAACAGTCACAGCATAACAGTAACGATATATAAAGCAGGAAGCAATTCATATCATAAAAAGAAAGTAAAACAGTTTATATTCATGCTTGCATCACAGAAAAACCGTTCAAACTCTTGAAATTATCGTGCATTTAACTTGACTCAAAATACCCTTTTTGTGCTTAAAAAATTTGTCAGGTCTATCTTGCTTGATCTTGTTGAGTGTGTTATGTCATGCGTATCGTGCGTGCTTGCTTGAAATTCAACATGCTCATGTAACTTGTGAGATGCGCTTGTGAGACGCACTTGGGAGGGAAAGGAGACCATTCTTTCAAAGACATGCACTTGAGAGGGAAGGGAGACCCTTCTTTCAATGATATGCACTTGTGAGTGAGGGAGACCCCTCATGGAAGGGAGGGAAGTGTAAACTCCCTCTTATGCGATACTCCTTGTCCTTTTGTCAAAAGCGAGGTAAAACATATCGTAAGATATGTCTCACCTCTAAACCTTATTCTCGAAAAGGCCGGTAAACCATGTCATGCATGCCGTGCTCGTGGAATCGTGTACATACTTTCACTTGGAATTAAATATGACATTTGAGATTTCAACAACACATAGAATATCATTAATTTAAACAAGTAATTATTTATTCCATTTAAAGAAAGAATTAATCACACTATCATAAACCCTATCAATTTCATACGCTTTAAACGCATTTCTCGATTTACAACTCATTTTCTTCACCTTGGCATTTCATCAAACATGTGGTGTGTACATTATTTGTTAAAGCCTAGACCATGCTTTTCTAGGTGAGTTTATCTTCACAACATACATGTGTGTTTATTATTATTACAATACCCTTCTCATTCCATTCATCACAACACATTCACATGGCATCCATCGCCCAACACCCATCTCCATCCATGCATCCCAATTCATAGCATAGTTATAGTTTAGGGAAAACAAAGAATAAGAAAAGAAAAGAGGAAACCATGACTAAGAGGGTAGCATAAAGTACCGACCTTGAATAGATGAGGAAAACCCTCCAAAAACGTGTGTGGAGGCGCTATCGAGCTTGGAGAAACCCCCTCGCTTGATTTGGAGAAAATTACCCTTGATCTTGATCTCCTTCTTCTTCAATCTCAACCCTCTTGACAAACCCTCAATCTCTCCTCTCTCCTTCTTCTCTAATCTCTCTTAGGCTCTCTTTAGGTTTAGGGTAAACCAAAACCCCCAAATGTAAGTCCCTATTTATAGGCAAAGGGGAGAAACCCTAAAAATCCCGAATAAAATTTTTGGGTTCGTGATCTAAGATCGGTCGTAGTATATCTTCGATCGATCGTAAATATTCTACGATCGGTCGTAAGTTTCCACGATCGATCGTAAACGTTACTGAGATTTTTGTCCATTCCTGAGATTCTATGATCGATCGTAAATTTCTACGATCGATCGTAGCTCACCTACGATCATTCGTAGGGTCTGTACCATCGTTCTTAACTTGCAGAAAATTTCCAAGTTTTCCTTCTTTCGTGTTTCGGTCATAACTTTTGACTCATTCGTCGGATTTTAACGATTCAACTTGCGTTGGATTCTTCATTCGAAAAGGAACATCCTAATATTTTAGAATCTTCAATTTCTACTTTATCCATGGACCAAATTGCCCTTAAAGTTGCCTGATCCGCAAATGGGATTTAGAAACTCGGATTTCCACTAGATTCGACTTCGGAAATCCAACCTTCAATTCAAGAAAATGACTTTAAAACTTTAATACATGCTGAAACAATTTGGGGTGCTACAGTTTCTAAAACCCATACTTGGTTGAAACAACCATTTAGACTAAGGCTAAAGTTTAGTCTTGCACTTGGAACATAACTCGCTTCCAACTTACTTCCTTCCTAACTTGCTTCCCGACATATGCTCCTGCCAAGCTTCTAAGTGACCCTAAAGACCTAAAGCCTAAGCTCTGATACCACCTCTGTCGCGACCCACAACCCACCCTAGGAGTTAAAGTGAATCTTGGACGACATGTCATGGCTTACATGACTTGCTTGACAAACCATCCTACAAAATACCAGGAGCATATACAAAGAGGACATAATAATGAAAGCATTAACTAACATAGCACAGTGGAAGACTAACCAAACCTCTAAGTAAATATATACATGATCCAAGTTTTGTACAAAAGGGGAAAACAAAAGAAAGTGCGGACATGCCCTGCCAAAAATACATGAGTATAACTCTCTCAAGCTCACCCACAATCACTCAGAATCTACCACCTAGTAGTAACCCTCTACTGGAGGTTCCTCCATCGGTTCCTCAACATACTCCTCCTCCACCCATGGGCCAGGATCACAGATGTCAAAAGGATCGGTAGTTCCCTCAGTACCTACCAATATAAACGTACGACTGAGCATGGAATACTCAGCGTGTACCAAATGCTAACCAATAGTCACAGGATAACAATAACGATATATAAAGCGGGAAGCAATTCATATAATAACAGGAAAGTAAAACAGTTTATATTCATGCTTGCATCATATAAAAGCCAATAACACTCTTGAAATCATCGTGCACTTGACTTGAATTAAAATACTCTTTTCATACTTGAAAAACTTGTCATGTCTGTCTTGCTTGTCTGTCATGCGTGTCATGTTATGCGTGTCATGTCATGCGTGCTTGCTTGGGATTTAAACATGCTCATGTAACTTGTGAGATACGCTTGTGAGATGCACTTGTGAGGGAAGGGAGACCCTTCTTTCAATGATATGCACTTGAGAAGGAAGGGAGACCCTTCTTTCAATGATATGTGCTTGTGAGCGAGCGGAGACCCCTCTTTCAATGATATGGGAGGGAAGTGTAAACTCCCTCATGTGTAATGCTTGTTCTTATTCTTGTCAAAAGCGAGACAAAGCATATCGTAAGATAGGTCCTACCTCTAAAACCTTATTCTTCAAAACGCCGGTAAACCTTGTCATGCATGCCATGCTCGTGAAATCGTGCACATGCTTTCACTTCGAATTAAATATGACATTTGGGATTTCAACAATACATAGAACATCATAAATTTAAACAAGTAAATATTCATGTCATTTATGGGAAGCAATTAATCACACTATCATAATCCCTAGCAATTCCATACGCCTTTAAGCATGCATTTCTTGATTTACAATTCATTTTCTTTACCTTGGAATTTCATCAAACATGTGGTGTGTACATTATTTGTTAAAGCCTATACTATGCTTTTCTAGATGGGTTTATGTTCACAACATACATATGTATTTATTATTGATATAATGCCCTTCCCATTTCATTCATCATCACACATCCACACGGCATCCATCGCCCATCATCCTCCATTCATTCATCCCATAGCATTTACATGCTTAGATAGTAGAGGAGAATTATAAAAATGAAGAAAAGAAAGAAGGATATGAACTAGGAGGGTAGTGTAGACCCGGAATTTTAACCCCACTCCCGATCAGGATTGAACCCGAGGAGGAATAGTGATAAAAATATTGAAAAGAGAGAGTCACAACCGATTTAGATTGTGAGGGAAAATAGGATCCCTTAAGAGATTGGATAAGGCTTTGGTCTGAAAATAGAGTTCAAGGTAAGGATTCGTTTGAGTTAGGGGAAGTTGTTAGGCACCCCTAAACTCTCATCCGAAGATGGCTACCTACTCCCTAAGTCTGAATTAAAGTGGGGAAAACCATAAGAGAAGCTTGTAATTCATATATATGCTGATAGATGTTATATGAACAGTAATGTACAAGTTAAAATGAGCAGGGACAGGATAGGGGCTCTATCCTAGGTGAGCTGAACCCGATCAGGGTTGCCTACATATCCACAGTCAGTGGAATCAAGCCACACGTAGTTCCAGATGGGTAGTTGATGGTTTGATTTGTTTTGCTTGGATTGTGGGTGTTTGATAGGCTGAGATTTGTCTTTGGTTGTTAGGGTGTTTTTGAATGGTTTGGGCTCCTGTTCCGGAGTGTTTGGCCCTTTTATGCTCTTGCCGGGGAGCATGTGGACAGTTTTAGCTCATGTCAAGCAGCATTGGGTTAGGGTTTGAACGAGAGGTTCGATTAAGTGGGTAGGGTTTGAAGCAAGGTATGAATCGAGCTTTGGACAGAGGTTCGGCTAAGGTAAGTGGGCTTTGAACCAAGGTTTGAATCGAGGTTCAGACAGAGGTTCGAATGGGTAAGGTAAGTTTGAACTGAAGTTTGGGTAGAGGTTCGACAGGGTAGGCTATGTTTGAGTAAAGCCGGGCAGGGGTTCAACAGGGTAGGATAAGTTTCAGTAAAATCGGGCAGGGGTTCGACAGGGTAGGATTGGTTTAAGTAAAACCGGGCAGGGGTTCGACAGGGCAAGATAGGTTTAAGTAAAACCGGGTAGGGGTTCGACAAGGTAAGATATATTTAAATAAAACTGGGCAGGGGTTCGACAGGGTAGGATAGGTTTAAGTAAAACCGGGTAGGAGTTCGACAGGGCAAGCAGTCTAAGTATTTACAAACAATAAAATAATTAAAACTAATAAAAGACAAAGCAAACGTCAGAGTTTAGTGATATTTTACCTTCCAGGAAACCCAAAAGGGTCTCTCAAATAAGTGCCCCCGAGAATGATTCTTCGAAATCGAATTCATGGGATCGCCAACGCTAAAGAGAGGTTTTGAAAGAGGAGAGAGAAGAGAGCAAGTGAAAATGGAATGGATTGTGAAGGAATGGGGTGGGGTATTTATAGGAAGCAAAAAACAGGGGGGTGCTACTTGGAGTAGCTCCCCTTTTGGATAAAAACCCGAAATAGTAAGCGGTGGTGAATAGTTAGGCGGCAAAACAAACCAAACTGGGGGGGCGCTACTTGAAGTAGTGCCCCTAGCCGGGTTTTAAAAATAACACCACCGACATGCCTAACGAGCACAGGCCCTTCTAAGTAGCACCCCTATTTAAGGGGCTAAAAAACATTTTTTTTATTTTTTATTTGCCACGTGTCGCGCCCTGATTTGCCCTTTTTTAATTTTAACCCTTTTAGCCTGAAAATAGTCAAAATTGAACTGATAAAATCCAGGAAATATTTTAGATAAACTATGAAATTTTTAGCACTTTTTAGGGGCATTTTAGTCATTTTACACTCCAGGGGCATTTCTATTCTTTTCTACCGTTTTAAGTCCGATTTAAGTCCAAAAATAGCCAAAATTTATCAAAAATTTTATAAAATCATTTTAGACAAAATGATAAATTTTTAACACTTTTTCAGGGGTATTTTGGTCATTTTCATCCTAGGGGCATTTTGGTCATTTTTTACCTGAGGGGTGTTTTTCAGAAATCGAAGCACGTGGAAAGAAGGTTTTTTTAAAGGGTTTTTAGAGGTGTACAAAGAGACTAGGGGGTGCAAAATTGGGGTGTTTATAGTTACCCCGCTTTACCGGAGGGTGCAGGCACGTGAACGACAAAGGCTGATAACGCTTCAATTTTGCACGTGTGTGTGTGGAAAACTTGGGAAAAGATAGAGGAAAAGATAAACTCTACTTAGACTGCTTGTCAGGGACTGGATGACTGAAGGGTAACAGAGGTAGGATGTGCTCATGCCAAGTCGGTACTTGCTGGGGATAGAGGGTGTTATGGTGTATGAAGCTGCCTGCTAATCGATCACACGACCAAATAACGGGGTGGATGATGCAAGTGAGTGGGATGCAAGTGAATGACGATTGTTGCAAAACTGGCTTCACAAGAGGCCGCAATTGATGGTCGATTAGACAACCGTGTCAGTTACTCCTTTAAGAGTGAGCAAGTATTACAGTGCAGTGTATGAAGTGTGCAAGACTTGTTTCACAAGAGGTCGCGACTGATGGTCGATCAAACAACCGTGTTAGTCACTCCTTTAAGAGTGAGCAAGTAATACATTGATGTGTGTGGAGAGTGCAACACTTGTTTCACAAGAGGCCGCAACTGATGGTCGATCAGACAACCGTGTCAGTTACTCCTTTAAGAGTGAGGAAGCATTACAGTGTAGTGTATGGAGTGTGCAAGACTTGCTTCATAGGAGGCCGTAATTGATGGTCGATCAGACAACCGTGTTAGTTACTCCTTTAAGAGTGAGCAAGTATTGTAGTGCAGTGTATGAAGTGTGCAAGACTTGTTTCACAGGAGGCCGCAACTGATGGTCGATCAGACAAGTGTGTCAGTTACTCCTTCAAGAGTGAGCAAGTATTACAGTGCAGTGTATGAAGTGTGCAAGACTTGTTTCATAGGAGGCCACAACTGATGGTCGATCAGACAACCATGTCAGTTACTGCTCTAAGAGTGAGCAAGTATTGCAGTGCTGTGTATGAAGTGTGCAAGACTTGTTTCACAGGAGGCCGCAACTGATGGTCGATCAGACAACCATATCAGTTACTCCTCTAAGAGTGAGCAAGTATTGCAGTGCTGTGCATGAAGTGTGCAAGACTTGTTTCACAGGAGGCCGCAACTGATGGTCGATCAGATAACTGTGTCAGTTACTCCTTTAAGAGTGAGCAAGTATTGCAGTACTGTGTATGAAGTGTGCAAGACTTGTTTCACAGGAGGCCGCAACTGATGGTCGATCAAACAACCGTGTCAGTTACTCCTTTAAGAGTGAGCAAGTATTGCAGTGCAGTGCGGTGAAATGTGAACATGTGGTGAAAGATGCAAATGAGTAAAGGTTGGTTACACAACCAACTTCACGAGAGGCCACAACTGAAAGTCGATCAGACAATTGTTCAGCTACTCCTTCAAAAAATAGGTAAGATGCAAATGAGTGAAGGTTGGTTACACAACCAGCTTCATGAGAGGCCGCAACTGAAAGTCGATCAGACAACCGTTCAGCTACCCCTTCAAAAAATGGGTAAGATACAAATGAGTGAAGGTTGGTTACACAACCAGCTTCACGAGAGGCCGTAACTGAAGGTCGATCAGACAACTGTTCCGTTACTCCTTTAAAAAATGGGTAAGATGCAAATGAGTGAAGGTTGGTTACATAACCAGCTTTACGAGAGGCCGCAACTGAAGGTCGATCAGACAACCATTCCATTACTCCTTTAAAAAATGGGTAAGAAGCAAATGACTGAAGGTTGGTTACACAACCAGCTTCACGAGAGGTCGCAATTGAAGGTTGATCAGACAACCGTTCTGCCATGGTGCCGACAACCACGCGGTTGCCCCACCGGGTACTATGCCATGGTGCTGACAACCGCACGGTTGCCCCACCGGGTACTATGCTGTGGTGCTGACAACCGCACGATTACCCCACTGGATACTATGCTATGGTGCAAACAACCGCATGGTTGTCCCACTGGGTACTATGTTATGGTGTAGATAATGCGCGGTTGTCCCATCGGGTACTATGCTATGGTGCAGAAAACGCACTGTTACCCCGCTGGGTACTATGCTATGGTGCATACAACTGCGCTGTTGCCTCACCGGGTACTATGCTATAGTGTTGACAACCTCGCGGTTGCCCCACCGGGTACTATGCTAGCAAGATGAATGAAGTCAGATTTGAAGGGATCGTACGATCACTTCAGCACAAGTAAGCAAGCAGATGTATAAGTGGAGATAGCCACACGGCTAGTCCACGAGTAAGGTGTATCAACAAGCGAAGTGTATGATGAATAGAGACAGCCACGCGGTTGTTCCATTTTACAAGCAAGATGTATGAATAGGGAAAGCCACATGGCTAACGCATGAAAAAGTGAAATGTAAGGTTAGCGAGGATTGGTTCTACAGCCGCCTTCACTAAGAATGAATGCAAAGCAAACAAATGAATGCGATATATGTATAAATGGAGATAGTCACATGGCTAGCCTATGAGCAATCAAAATGTAAGTGCATGAAAGGGGATAGCCACGTGGCTTACCCATAAGCAAGCAAATGAATGATAGGGTATGAGGAGTGAGAGAGTGGAGCACGACCCTGAGCCTCTATCTGATATCTGCCCTTTGCCTGATGCATCAATACTACATTGAGGTGATGCCTGGATTTGTCCGACTGAAATATTCTTGCAAGATAATCTACTTGAACCGGTCTCAAGTTCAGGAGAATCGATTGCACCACCGAAAGGATTAGCCAAGTTTGAGCTGACTTGCGTGAGGACACAACTCTGACTGACTAAACTGACATAACAAACAGATGTCTTGGTGATAGATTGACAGAATGACTTGACAGACTGACATAAGTATTTTGAAAGATGTCCAATATTGCCTGTTGATGGGAAGCCTAGCTAGGATTCATTTGCCTTAGAAAGGAATTGAATAAGTCTGGGTTGATTGCTTCTGAGATAGATAGGTAAATCTGCTCTTGGATGTCCTCGCCAGATACCTAATGCATAAGATAGTGCTTGACTGCATTAGCTGATTGTTGCTGGCGGCGCTTGATATGAAAGCTCGCACTTTACAATTTTCCATTTTTTGCCCCTGGACCTTAACAGGTTTCACTAGGACCGGGTTCACGTTATTTTTGCACACTAGCAAGATTGATAATTCCATACTAAGCCCGTGAAATCAGAAATTTATCTTTATCTCTTTTTTGTCCTTGGAATGACCAAGTCTTGGGGTTGCATAATTTTTGCGCAATGAATCTGTTTCCGGTTTTCACTCATGCCTGCGTAATTGATTAATTTGTTCCCTTTTTTGCCCCTGACAACAATGTAAGGGCTGGGCTCGCATAATTTTTGCGCCTTAATGTCATTTTTGGTTTTCACTAGGCCTGCGATTTCTGATAAGCTGATCTGTCTTCTCCTGTCATTACCTGGTAAAATAGTAGAGATTAATGCTTTTGACCACTGATGCTCAAGACCTTTCAAAGATCAAAGAGGGCTTAGTTACTAGGACGAAACGTAGTAGGGGTAGAAAAGGTTGAGGCTCAAAATTTTCTTGTGGGGTAGGACACCCTAAAATGTTTGTTTGTTGCTGCACGCAGAGACAAAACCAGTTGGCTTCCCTTGATCATTTTGGAGATTTGCCATTTTTGCTCTTTTTTTTTCTTTGCTCTTCTTTTTTTTTGTTTGATTTTTGTGCTTTATTTAGAGATAGTTGTTTGGTATTGATGAAGATTTGCCATAATGTGACCGAACCTGTTTTAGGTTGCCTACGTATCCACGATCAGTGGAATCAGGTCATGTTGTAGTTCAAAATAAGCTTCACTTTTGATTGGTTGAATTCTGCTCTGTTGATTTTTCATTCATAGGGTGTTCCAGTGTATGGGTTTAGAAAGAAAGGCTATTAGGCTCAACGGGCTAACTAGCATATGTTATTGCATGGGTAAGAATGATATTTTAAGGGTTAACCAAGGATGGCCTCCTATCCTTTCTTTGATTGGTCAAGTGCATGTGTGGTCATTACATTATCCTCGTTCAAATGTGTTTAATGCTTGATAGCTCGGGGAGGTCTTCGTCGCTCGTTTGCTTCTCGTTTTCTAATGGATTGGTAACTCGCCTTGAAATCTTTGGGGAGCAGAATACCTTTCTAGTTCATAAGAGGGTCATGAGTTTTTATATTACTCATCCAATGATCATGCAATTGCCATTTCTAAGCTTAGAATCTAGTTCAGTTAAAAAAAATAGGCATCTCGGAGTAATAAGCAAGATAGATTTTAACAAAAGTGGAGAATTTCATTAGAATATGAAAGGATGTACAGACTCAATTACGGACGATAAAGATAGGTGGCCACTAGCCAATATGCTAACTGACTAGGAAGACTTCGATTTGGGCCATCATGGCCATTTACAAAAGAGAAATTATGGAATAAACCAAAAAGACAAAAAAAACTGGTGAGACTGCTCAAAGTCAGCTATAGAGTGGCTCAAGCTGGTGCGCCCCGGTTTCCTGCTGTTGTATGATTAGGGAGAGGGACCTGGTTGATGTCGGTGTTCCCTGGTTCAAACTGAATCTTTCCTGTTTCAAGCATGTCTTGGATTGTATGCTTTAAATCAAAACACATGTTTGTGGTATGCCCCGGGGCTTGATGATACCCACAATGCTGGCCAGTCCTGTATGACCTTGGCAGCGTGACTAGTGGCGGCTTGGGTTCTCTCAGCGTGACCAATTTCTTATCTAGTAGATAAGGGAGGAGTTGCATCATGGTATATGGCATGGGTGAGAAGAATCTTCTCTTTTTCTGTTCAAATGTCATCTGCTACGAGGGAAGCTGTTGTTGAGTCTGCTCGGGTTGTCGGGGTTACTAGGTTAAATGGAGAATATGAATGGGCATTGTTGTGACCATTTGCACCTCATCCTCTCTTCTTCATGTATCTTTTCGCGGTGGTTGAGGACGACTAGAGGATGACATCCCCTTAGATCCTGAGAATATGTCAACTGCTCGCACATCTCCTATTGTAGCCTCAATCCTGGCCCCACATTTGGCCATAGTACTGAAGTTGGAAATAGGTTGGGTTGCTAGTAGAGTCTTGAAAGGATGCTTGAGTGTGCGGAGGAATGTTGTCACCAACTCATCCTCGGGCAGAGGAGTGTTCATCTTTCCAATATTTTCCCTCCATCGAATAGAATATTCGATAAAGGATTCATTCTCTCTTTGAGTCATTCTCTCTAGATCTGCTCTCTGTGGGACCAAGTCAATGTTGTAGGAGTATTGAGCAACAAATGCTTCACAGAGGTCTTCCCATGTGTGGACCTTAGCTGGGTCAACCTTGGTGAACCACTGTAGGGCTTGCCCCTTCAAACTTCTCTGAAATAGCTACACCAGCAGCTTGTCCCCGTGCTCTAGCTAGAACAACTCTCCGTAGTAAACTTTTAGGTGTGTCTCCAGACATCCTTTTCCGTTATACTTCTCAAATTCAGGCATTTTGAAGTCTTGAGGCAATTGAATCCCCAAATGCAGACACATATCTCAGAAGTCAGTTGATGCTAAATTGTAGGACCCTTGGGTCTTCTTCACCAATTGTTCTAACCTCTAAATCCTGTCCTTGTAGATGTCTGGAGTATGGGCTGAGTTAGTTGATATGCCTGGCTGCTCGATATTCTGGGCAATCCTTGCCTCCTCTTCCTCATACTGGCCAGTGTGTAGTGGCAGGATGTTGAAGGATGGTCGGTTCAATGGTGATGGATTGTGAGATGGTCGGTTTGAAGGTGACGGGTTGTGAGATGGTGGATTTGGAGGTGATGGGTTGTGAGATGGTGGATTTGGAGGTGGTGGATGGTGAGAGGGTGGATTTGAAGGTGATGGGTTGTGAGATGGTGGATTTCGAGGTGGTGGGTTATGAGATGGTGGATTTCGAGGTGGTGGTTTGTGAAATGGTGGATTTGGAGGTGATGGGTTGTGAGAGTGGATTTGAAGGTGGTGGGTTGTGAGATGGTGGATTTGATTGATTTAAGGCGAATGGTTCGGCGATTAGGATAGAAGAGGAGGATGGTTGCTTCCTATTCACGGCATTCAAGATATCATGCATGATGCTTTTCAGCTCTACGATGCCTTGTTCAGTTTCAAATACCCTCGCTTCTAAATCAGGGATTTGTTGCAGTACATATTGAGGTGATACTGGGCTGTCAGGGTCGGTTTCCACACCTTCGACAACTTGTTGTTCTCGATCAGTTAATCTCGTGTTTACTGGAGTCATCTTGAAGAGGGCAGATAGCTTAGTGTCGCTTTTGCTCAAGGTGCTATAAACTGGGTGGTAATAAGAGGTATGTACAGATGGGTCAGGTGACGGTCGAGATGCTAAATAAAGACTGAATTAAGACAATGATGAAAGTAGTGATGCAACACACATATGATCTAATTGATGATGTTTTGACACGTTGCCCCTTGTCTGGTTATGAATATAAGTATGCACAAAATGATGGATGCGGAAAGTCCTAAGACTAATATATGATTTAAACAATATGATGATGAGCAAAATGATTGAATGAAGTTTTTGAATTGACTTGAATCTTTTGATGAATTGAATGAATGAATTGAGCAAGTATACTCAAAAAAAGATGCGTCAACTCAGCATGTGTGACCCAATGGGGTGAGTGGATAGAGATCCATTTCACTTATCTGGGTTGTAGGGAACCAGAGCTCATTGGGTTAAGATCAAAATGAATCAACGGGTTAACCATGTGATTCATTTAGAGTCCAGGGTTTTAACCCTCACAACATCTTGTTGACTTAAAAAAGAGTAGGGTTAGACCTATCTAGCAATCAAGGCTCACACAAGCTCCAAAAATAGTTTATTATAGGGATAAGATTGTCCCTATACCTGAACAAATGATGCAGGAGTAGCTTAAACCAATAACAGAATAGGGATAAGGTAGTCCCTCCTGATGAGCGTTCTTGGTTTATGCCCAAACAAAGACTTATAGTCTATATGCTTATGCTGGTATATGTAAGGTTTTTGTCTAAAAGGTTGATGAGCACTTGACCGTATATGCGACTCTCCGGTATAGAACATACCTGAAAATGGACGATTGGTGCAACAGGAAAGATCAGTCGCGTTTACCGGAGATAACCATCCCTCGGTCTACAACTAGTACTTTCCACAGATCTTTTGGCTCCAACATCAGGGATAACCATCCCTTGATTGTAAGCTTACTGAATCTAATCTAGATAGGTGAAAGGATTCTTATTCTGGTATGCAATGAATATAAATGTATATGCATCAATCAAAATCAAGCAATGAATAAAAATAGAATCCTAGGCATGTTGTTAAGTTGGCAAACAAATATCCGAGATTCGATGAATGATAGTAAAGTAATAATATGTACAAAATTAACAGCTTATCGATGAAAGTAAAAGTTTCTGATGTGGTTTTCCTTGTTCAGTTCAGACTTAGGTTTTGGCTCGAATACTGGTCTGCGAAACCAGAGTCCCCAGCAGAGTCACCAAGCTGTAGACCCAGGATTTTAACCCCACTCCCGATCAGGATCAAACCCGATGAGGAATAGTGCTAAAAATGTTGAAAAGAGAAAGTCGCCACCTATTTAGATTGTGAGGGAAAATAGGGCCTCTTAAAAGGTTGGATAAGGCTTTGGTATGAAAATAGAGTTCAAGATAAGGATTCGTTTGAGTTAGGGGAAGGTGTTAGGCACCGCTAAACTCTCATCCGGAGATGGTTACCTACTCCTTAAGTCTGAATTAAAGTAGGAAAAACCATAAGAGAAGCTTGTATTTCATATATATGCTGACAGATGTTATATGAACAGTAATGTACAAGTTAAAATGAGTAGGGACAGGATAGGGGCTCTATCCTAGGTGAGCTGAACCCGATCAGGGTTGCCTACTTATCCACAGTCAGTGGAATCAAGCCACACGTAGTTCCAGATGGGTAGTTGATGGTTTGATTTGTTTTGCTTGGATTGTGGGTGTTTGATAAGTTGCGATTTGTCTTTGGTTGTTAGGAGGTTTTTGAATGGTTTGGGCCCCTATTCAGGAGTGTTTGGGCCTTTTATGCTCTTGCCGGGGAGCATGTGGACAGTTTTAGCTCATGTCAAGGAGCATTGGGTTAGGGTTTGAACTAGAGGTTCAATTAGGTGGGTAGGGTTTGAACCAAGGTTTGAATCGAGCATTGGACAGAGGTTCGGCTAAGGTAAGTGGGGTTTGAACCAGGGTTTGAATCGTGGTTTGGACAGAGGTTCGACTGGGTAAGCTAAGTTTGAACCGAAGTTCGGGCAGAGGTTCGATAGGGTAGGATATGTTTGAGTAAACCGGATAGGGGTTCGACAAGGTAGGATAGGTTTAAGTAAAACCGGGTAGGGGTTCGACAGGGTAGGATAGGTTTAAGTAAAACCGGGCAGGGGTTCGACAGGGCAAGCTAGGTTTAAGTAAAACCGGGCAGGGGTTCGACAGGGTAAGATATGTTTAAATAAAACCGGGCAGGGGTTCGACAGGGTAGGATAGGTTTAAGTAAAACCGGGTAGGGGTTCGACAGGGCAAGCAATCTAAGTATTTACAAATAATAAAACTAATAAAAGACAAAGCAAACTTCAGAGTTTGGCGATATTTTACCTTCCGAGAAACCCAAAAGGGTCTCTAAAATAAGTGCTCCCGAGAATGATTCTTCGAAATCGAATTCCCGGGATCGCCAACGCTAAAGAGAGGTTTTGAAAGAGGAGATAGAAGAGAGCAAGTGAAAATGGAATGGATTGTGAAGGAATGGGGTGGGGCATTTATAGGAAGCAAAAAACACAAGTAGCGTCCCTTTTGGATAAAAACCCGAAACAGTAGGCAGTGGTGAATAGTTAGGCGGCAAAACAGACCAAACTGGGGGGGCGCTACTTGAAGTAGCGCCCCTAGCCTGGTTTAAAAAATAACACCGCCGACATGCCTAACGAGAACAGGCCCTTCTAGGGGCACTACTTGAAGTAGCGCCCCTATTTAAGGGGTCAAAAAACATTTTCTTATTTTTTATTTGCCACGTGTCACGCCTCGATTCGCTGTTTTTCAATTTTAGCCCTTTTTTAGCCCGAAAATAGTCAAAATTGAATTGATAAAATCCATTTTATGGGCATTTTAGTCATTTTACACTCCAAGGGTATTTCAGTCATTTTTTACCGTTTAAATCCGATTTAAGTCCAAAAATAGCCAAAAGTTATCAAAAATTTTATAAAATCATTTTTGACAAAATGATAACTTTTTAGCACTTTTTCAGGGGTATTTTGGTTATTTTTCACCCTTGGGGCATTTTGGTCATTTTTTACCTGAGGGACATTTTTTGGAAATCGAAGCACATGGAAAGAGGGTTTTTTTAAGGGTTTTTAGAGGTGTACAAAGAGACTAGGGGGTGCAAAATTGGGGTGTTTACAGGTAGCATATGGTACTGACCTTGAAAAGACGAGGGAAACCCTCCAAAACGGGCGTAGAGTCACTGCCTTAGTTTGGAGAACGTGTCCCTCACTTGCTTGGAGTTGGATTTGAAGAATCCAAAGCTTGAGGATGATTGTGGTTTCTCAAAACCCTTGATTTGCTCAAGAGGATGCCATAGGGTAAAATCCCCTTTCTCCTCTCTCCCTTTCTCTCAAATACTCTAAGTGTGGTGAATGAGACGCCCAAGACTCGAGCAAGCCTTAATAGGCAAGGGTGTAACGCCCAAAAGACGAAAAAGCCCTTAATAAAATTCTGCAAAATGCAATATACCGATCGATTGGTGGTTAATACCGATTGATCGGTCGCCTACCGAGTGACCGGTTTTCTTGACCGAGCGATCGATCAAAAACATGCTCTCTGGAATTTTTCCCCATACAAAAAAGTACAACAGTCGATAGTTACCAATCGATCGGTTGTGGACCGATCGATCGCTAAAATGGACCGAGCGATCGGTTCTCTACAGGTTTTGACACTAAGTCCATTTTTCACCCATTCCTACTACTTGGACTCATCCTACTTTCCTTTTGACCTCTTCTAAGCATGACTAAGACTCTTTCAAGGCTTATAGACATAATTAAATAATTTATTTAATTAATTATTGCATTCTTGAAACAATTTTCAAAGTTTCAAATTTTCATGAAATTTGGAGATTGCAAGGCATCATGCTTTGACACACATTCCAAGGCATATACAAAAAGTTCTGGGGTTCTACAAAGAGATTACTGAATCACTCTTAAAAATAGGAAAAGAAATTTCAAGATCATTACAGCAACCTCCTTGCTTTGAAAACCATAATCTACCTAATCATGTATATAAATTGATTAAAGCTTTATATGGATTAAAACAACCACCTAGAGCTTGGTATAAAAGATTAAGTAACTTTTCGCTTGATAATAAATTCATAAGAGGGAAAATTGATATAACTTTGTTTGTGAAAAAAAAATCAAATGATATGCTTTTAGTTCAAATTATGTTGATGATATTTTTTTTGGTTCCACAAATGAATGCTTGTGTGAAGAGTTTGCAAATATTATGCAAAAAGAATTTGAAATGAGCATGATGGGAGAATTAACATTCTTTCTTGGATTTCAAATAAAGCAAACTAAACAAGGAACCTTCATAAATCAAAGTAGGTATACTAAAGAACTTCTTTAAAATTTTGGTATGGAAAATACAAAAACAATGGATACTCTTATGAGTACATCAATCAAATTAGATAAGGATAAAAATAGTAAAAGTGTTGATGAAAAGAAATATAAAGGTATGATAGGAAGTCTACTGTACCTAACTGCAAGTAAACCTGACATTATGTTTAGTGTATGCTTATGTTCTAGATTTCAATCTTGTCCAAAAGAATCTCACCTAATTTTTGTTAAAAGAATCTTTAGATACTTGTTGGGATCAACTGATTTAGGACTTTGGTATCCAAAGAATACATCATTAGAATTAATAAGCTACTCAGATACAGACTTTTCCGGATGTAAAATTGATAGAAAAAGTACTAGTGGTACTTGTCACTTCCTAAGGTGCTCCCTTGTTTCATGGTTTAGAAAGAAATAGAATTCTATAGCTCTATCTACAGCTAAGGCTGAATATATAGCTGTTGGAAGCTGTTGTGCTCAAAATCTGTACATGAAACGACTTTTGAAATATTATAAACTTTTTTATTCTAATATTCCAATTAGATGTGACAATACAAGTGCCATATGTATAACTAAAAACCCTATTCAACATTCAAGAACTAAACATATAGAAATCAGATATCATTTCATTAGAGATCATGTACAAAATGGAGATGTTGTGTTGGAGTTTGTTGATACAAACAACCAACTTGCTGATATATCACACAAACCCCTTCAACATGATAGGTTTAGTACTTTGAGAAGAGAATTGGGCATAGGCAAGCTATCTGAAATCTTATAATAATAAAAAATACATGAAACCAAAGCTTAATATTCAATTAAAATCATCTTAAAAGAGAAAGTTAAAAATCTGTAAAATTCAATAAAAATTATCAAAATATACTTTTAAATGATTAAGAATGGTTTAAAATGATTAAATAATGTTTTGGAATATGTGCTTAATGTTTAATGTATGGACAGTTGGATTTAGAGGAAATTTGGAAATTTTCAAATTTTTTCTATCCAGCCGATCTCTTCAGTGTCTTGATCGACTGGATGATGGATCCAGCCAATCAGACGAAGCTTGTAATCAACTGGATAGTGAAAAATATGTTTTAAATACTGAAATCATTTTAAACTATCTTTTTCTCCTATTTAACCAATCACATGTGTTCTGATCGACTAGATGGGCAATCCTGTCACGACCCAAAATACCCCCTAGGAGTTAGGGATACTTTGGCTCGTGACCATCATGTCATACCATCCTGTGATGACACATAAGGCATACTTACCAACCTGTGAAATACACAAGGCACATAGCAGAAGCATACAATTTTTTTTAAACCATATGTATTCTAAGTCCCGTCCATCATAACATATACAAAACATATAAGTGGACATGCCCACTATCAAATATACATATTCTCTCCCTCACCAATAATCTAAATAGGGCCTCCTATCCAGTACTCTATCCTCATGAGGATGATCCATGGTAGGCTCTGGATCATAGTACTCCTCCTCTATCCAAGGCTCAGGAGCACGCTCATCAAAACCTGCCGAAGATAACAACTTCGGCTGAGCATGAAATACTTAGCGTCTATAAACCACTAGATAATAATGTCATAACATAACATGCTTTCATATGGCAGTTCATCATATACACATGCAAATACTGTAAACAATTACAGAAATCCCTTTTTACTTACACTGTGCATAATACTGTACATATACATCTTTTGCTTCCTTTCTTATACTTTACTTTTGCTTTCTTATTGTTTCACTTGCTTTACACATGGCTTTTCATTTGGAATCAAATGACAATGCTTACCCTGCTTGTGGTAAGAGCCCACTGTAATCCTTCTAATACATATACTTTTACTTGGAATCAGATGATAATGCTCACCCTGCTTGTGGTGAGAGTCCACTATCATCCTTCCAATACAAATGTTTTTACTAGAAATCAGAAGATAATGCTCACCCTGCTTATGGTGAGAGCCCACTATCCTCCTTCTAATACAAATACTTTTACTTGGAATCAGAGAATAATGTTCACCTTGCTTGTGGTGAGAGCCTGCTATTCTCCTTCCAATACAAATGCTTGTTTATGGTTTACATGGAATCAGATGATAATGCTCACCCTGCTTGTGGTGAGAGCCCACTACCATCCTTCTAATACAATTGCTTACTTATCACCTTTTACTTTGCTTTCTTTTCAATTGCTTTACTATTCATCTTTTGCTTTACTTTCCTTCTTTTATCTTGCTTTCACAATACATGTACATATACAAAAACTCGATTATGCATATACGGTGTTCATATACAATGGTGAGTGAACATGATAGGCAATTGGAAACACTTGATCATATAGCACATGTTTTTCTACTTTATTTAATCTAAATCACATAATTACTTACACATGGCACATGCTTGAATTCATCATATAGTCACTTCATTCAGTTGGTGTTAACTTTAGAATCATCATATCATGACTAGTAGGATTTCCTATAGTTTTCGTCAAAGCATATAGGTTTTCTTCTTGGTTTTACATAAAACTCAATCTTTTAATCATGCTTTTCTCAGTTGAATCATCACATAATTACTAAGTAGTAGGAATCCATGTTTTTCATGCTTTGGGTTAAGGCATAGAGGCAACACAAGTTAACTCACATCACAAATACAAATTTTTATCTTCCTTTTACAATATAGGTAATGGCATAAAATCTAGTAGAGTGTATCTACCTTTCTCAAACCAAATCCCTTTGGTTGAGGACTTGAGAAATGACTTGGAGATGAGCTCCAAGCTTGAAGAAGACTCATGGAAGTGAAGATCGAACTTCGGAAGCAAGAATAAGCTTCACTTTAGCCTTGACAACAACCTTTTAGCAAAACCCCCTTCACAAATCCTAACTCTCTTCTCAAAATCCTCAAAATCTCTTATAAGGGTTGTGTAAACCCTTACCCACGAGTGTGGGGCTTTATATAGGCAAAGGGGTTTGTATAAGACCCCTAAACCCTTCAAAAATATCTCCCCATGGTCGGTTTTCAGCAAAAATGGAAGGAGGGGTCGACCGGAGGTGTGACCAGTCGACCGGAGGTGTGACCAGTCGACCGGTAGTGTTTGGGGCCCTCTGGAATAATATCCTATACAAAAAAGTGCGAGAGTGGTCGACCCCTGGTTTGACCGGTCGACTGGTAGTGGGGGGTCGACTGCTGGTCTCCCGCTCAGGCTGCCCGATTTGTCTGCCTTGGCGTTTCGGCCATACCTTTTGACTCGGTGATCAAATTTTAATGATTCAACTTGTGTTGGATTCTACATTCAAAGGGGAACAACTTTTATGTTTTGAATAAATCCCAATTATAAGGTTTAAATGGTCAAAATGAGCCCACAAGTGGACTGTTCTAGGAAATCTCAGCAGACCAGTTCCCAGAAATCCCACATTTGACTTAGCTTTAGTTTCTAATCTTGAAAAGTGATAAACATAACCTTTAAAGAGGGGTTCAGTATCTTTCTAACGGTTCAAGAATCACTCAATTCCGATAAGGTATAACCCAACTAGAGCTCCCTCAATTTGAGGTTATGGTAAGACATACACCCTCTTTGACACTTAGAGTATTTTATACTCTTGTGTTTGGTTCCCAAACACACATACGGCATACCTTATGTTTCACACGCCAAAAATCAGTACCATAACAGTCATTTAAAATAAAATAACTCATTCCCATTCAACCAACATCAAGTTCACAGGGACGACCTTGGCCTTACACATACCATCCACTGGCACTATTCACACACTATTCACGGCACTATTCACAGGCTATGAAAGCAAGATCCGGGGTTCTACAAATCCAGCCGATCAGACAGGTCTTGTGACCGACTGGATAGTGAAATTTTTAGAAATTTTTTTATTAAAAACCCCGAAATCCCCAATCCTTTTATTCACTTTAAACTTTCCCTGTTTGCTGCTCTCATCCAACTCTTCCCTCCAAAACCTATTTCACCATCTCCAAACCTCTAAATCTCTCCAAAATCAACTCCATATCATTTCTGATTCAAATGGCAAGAATGAAGACTGCTGAGGAAGGTTCAAGCCCTAAACGACAAAGAAGGTCAGGAAAAGCTCCTATTGAAGAAGAACCGCAAGCATCTTGCTTCAAGACAAAGAAGGCAGCCAAGAAATATGGAGACATCATCCACTCTCGCCCTATTGTCTACTGTAAGGTCCTTGATTCTACCATTCTAGTAGAGTAGGGCCTAGGTCACATCTGTGAGCTCTTCAAAGCTCTTGGATGGCTCCATCTCCTCCAATTCAGGGAACCAATGTATCCTGAATTAGTTATATTTTTTTATTCACACCTACACTTCAGTCCTTCCACAAATTCCTTCACCTCTTATGTTTGTGGAAAGGACATTACCTTATACATTGAAGTCCTCACTTCCATTCTATCTGTTCCAGCTGGGAGCATTGAATTATTTGCTTCCAAAGATTGGTCAATCCACCCTGGATTTGAGCCAATTGAAGCCTTAAATCTTATCTGTTCTAACTCAGAAATTACTCAAGCCTCCCTTCCCACTCTCAACAGTCTGACTTTGGATGCCAGACTGATTCACCACATCATATCATACAATATTCTGCGTTTTGGGGTTATTTTAACCGAAAATTGTCTTTGGTGCTTTTTAACAAACACTTGGTGTACCACTTATGGTATATACTTCACAACTCTTCACACCCTTCACACTCGATCACCTCCAACCACACCGTCCTCTCGGCCTTCCACATAATCCACACAAATCACACCGCCCTCCCGGCCTCCCACAAAATCCAAACAAATCACAAATGAAAGAAAAAAATATTGGAAAATGGAATGGGGAATTCGGAATGGTGTTTACCTCTTTTGAAAGGTTGCTCAAATCCAATAGCCCTGTAATGCCCATGGATGATCTCACCAACAATTTGATAATGAATGGGGAGTTGGTTGAGTTGGGTAATGGAAGAGAGAAAATGGGAGAATATGAGAAAGAAGGGAAGAATGGGAAGAAGAGAGGACACGGGCTGTTTAAAATGAAGCTGGGCATTCGCTATCGATTGCACAGCAAGTGCGATTGATCGCACTCGGGACAGAGAGGTTATGAAATGGGGTCTCTATATATGATCTGTCGCACTAGTCTACGATCTATCGTACTAATGTCCAAAAGTATTTTTAAAAAAAAATTTGAACCCTGTATGCAATCTATCGCACTGAAGCCCGAAAGATTTTGAAATTGAATCCCCTGTCTGCGATCTATCGCAGGGATAATTTTTTTTAAGACACTAGAGAGGATGTTAAGGATGGACTTTTGGGGGGATTTGTGCATCCACCCCAAGCTTAGAATCGATCGAATGCTAAGGAAACTAAAGAATGGATGGGTTGCCTCCCAACAAGTGCTATATTTTACGTCTTCAGTCGGACAACCTCAAATGAATCAACCGTCTTGATAGACGGGATCATGCAACACTAAGGTTTCAATCAAATCACTAGAAACAATACCCTCAACATAGGGTTTCAATCTTTGCCCATTTAACTTGAAAAGATTTCCATCTTTGGGGTCTTTGAGCTCAACTGCTCCATGGGGGAATACTGTGGTCACAATGTAGGGCCCATCCCATCTAGAACGAAGCTTACCAGGGAAGAGGCGTAATCTAGAATTGAAAAGCCAAACTTTTTTATTAGGTTGAAAAGACCTTTGTAAGATGGTCTTATCATGAAAAGCTTAGGTTTTGGCTTTGTAGATTTTAGTACTCTCATATGCGTCATTACGCATCTCTTCCAATTCGGAGAGTTGGAGTTTCCGATTTGATCCCGCTAGAGCCATATCAAAGTTAAACTTCTTGATGGCCCATAAGGCTTTGTGTTCCAACACCACCGGAAGGTGGCAAGCTTTTCCAAAAACGAGGTGATAAGGAGACATTCCAATTGGGTCTTAAAAACCGTACAATAAGCCCAAAGGGCATCATTAAGCCTCAGAGACCAATCTTTTCGATCGGGTCTCACGATTTTCATGAGAATGTTCTTAATCTCCCTATTTTAAACCTCGACTTGGCCGCTTGTTTGGGGGTGGTAAGGAGTAGCTACTTTTGAGTGATGGAGTATTTGAGGATGAGAGCCTCAAAATATCAATTTATGAAATGCTTCCATCCATCACTTATAATTGCTCTTGGTGTGCCAAATCGACTAAAGATATTTTCTTGAAGGAACTTGACCACAACTTTGTGATCATTAATCTTAGTGGCAACCGCTTCCACCCACTTGGAGACATAGTCCATTGCCACCACTATGCATTCAAATCTGAAAGATGGTGGGAAGGGACCCATGAAATCAATACCCCATACGTTGAAAAGTTCAACAACTAGAATCGGGGATAGAGACATCATGTTTCTGTGGAACATAGCACTTAAGTGTTGGCACCTTAAACAAGTCTGACAAAAGTCATGAGCATCTTTGAAGATTGAGGACCAATAAAATCCAATTTTGTAAGACCTTTGCTGTGGTCTTTTTCCCTCTGAAAAAATTTGGTGAACCTCAAATCTAAGGTTTGAGTTAAGAACTCACAAAGTCAAGGGGATGATTAGGGCTCCCTATAAGTCTATCTACCATTTTTAATATTTTAACAATTAAGTTATTAACTTAAGGGATGATGAATTTAAAGTACGGAAATAGATAGAAACAAGCAAACCATAATACAAGGATATTTACATGGAAACCCTTCCGGGAAATACCACGGACCTAGTCCAGCTATGAGAATCTACTAAGACAAAGTTAATAAGAACTTACAAGACTCGAACTTGACTTATTCGGACTTGACACTTCGATCCTTCAATTCTTAGTCCTCCACATCTCAAAAATTCATCATGTACTCACAAGTCCCATGATCAACCGCAGCCACTCATACTTCTCTTAGATCTCGAAAACAGTCCACGATCTTCCGATCGATCTCCGTCAATGACGGCTTCAGATTCCACCGACCAAATCACACATCCACAATCCTTCTCGGATTGATCTCTTTCGCAAAGGCTCCGGAACACTCCGGCCAAGTTGTTCTATCTAGAACGGGTTGATTGTTTGATTAAAATCAAATCCGAGATGGACTCTTTCAATGGACAAGTTCAAGCAAACTATAATGGAGCTTTTGGCTTGTAAACTCTAGGTTGGAAGCAACTAACAAAGGGGAGGACAACAATTAGTTTCCAGAGTTTTTAAGAACTCCAGAGATAGTTAAAAACCCTCTCTATGCTCTTCCAAAGTTGTTCTCCATGAACTAGAATGGTTCACCATAATAGGGAACACAAAAACATGGTTTACAAGTTGCTAAAATAGCTAAAAACTCAAAAGTGCATTAATAACAATGAAAAAGAAAGTTTTCCCATATTAGGGTCAACCCTGGGGGTTACTTGGGTCAACCCAACTCTCAACTTCAGTCAACCCAAACATCCTCCAGGGTCGACCCTAGATTTTGCAAGCTTCTACCAAAATTTCCCATATAAAATTTCTTATACCCAGGGTCGACCCAAAGTGATTAGGGTTGACCTTGAGGTTAAAACTTGTTTTTGAAAAATTATTTTCAGGTCTTGTACCCTTCATGAAATTTGTATTTATTTTCGACGCGGTCGATTTGATATATTATAGAGCAAAATTTGAGCTACGGTTTGGGAGATATGCCACCTACAAGAAACTTGGTTTTTTGAAAAATTTCAGAAATTTTAACTTATTTTGCACTACATATCTCATCTCCTTGGGTCCATATGATTAGTCTAGGACCCTTACCACCTAAGGTATCATGTTAGGTTTATTCTATGTCAATTCTCACCTATGGTAACATAGTATTTAGGTCACTTACCATCCTATGAGTGAAACGAAGGAAATGAGTCTTCAACCAATCTTCTTTGGTCTTCAACTTCACTTGTCGTGGATGCTTGAAGGCAATGGCACAAGATACACACTTAATCACCTAAACTCACTTGTTTTGACACTGGAATAAGCCAACATATAAAACATGGACTTTACAATCTCCTCTTTTGGCAATTCCGTGGCAAAACCAAACTGAAGTACATGACTTAACACAAACTCACTCAAACATATCAAAATGATGAATTAGGACATTACATGACTCCAACACTATTACATGACACCAATTGACAAATTATCTTAAATGAAGACACTGAAGCTCTTGTCAAGTAAAATCTGTCTGCTGCATCCGTGCACCTGCACATGCTTATCAACAAAACACCCAGTGAAGCATGTGTGAAATATGAAAATAAGTAACCCAGGTAAAGCAAGGAATATACTGAACTTGAGAAATAATACCCAACATTCTCCCCCTTTTTGGTACAATTGCCAAAGGTAATCATTAAGCCAATATCACAAAGAATATACAAATTTAACACGTGAAATATCAAGGCAATCACACTACACCCAATCAAATGCAGACAATACGGGGACTAAAGAGTGGGGAACAAAATATAAGTATAAAGCACAAACTCCCCCTCAATAACTCAACTTGATCTTCTCCCCCTAAGATCAAGGATACCACCAAAATTAGGGCACCTGTGCTAGAAAGGCCCATACCAACTAATAAGAAAACACATAATACTAATGCTAAAAAGGTATCATGTGCCACACAAACATACATCCAAAGCATTCCAAGCAGTAGTAATTTAAAATTAAAAATCCAATGAAGAATATGATTAGTTAGTCCGACTGAGGATACACATCTAACTAAATCTCACCGAATGCTAAAGCATAGCCAATTCACTTAGTCACATTTAGTGAATAGTTCAAAAGTGAAGCGATATGTGTGTAGTAGTGGTCTGACAAGATACTAGATCAAGGTTTCTTTCCTTTTCCAAGAATATGATATTAACCACTAAGGGGACTCCTGTGGGCAGTGAAATTTTCACCGTCTATCACCCAGGAGTGTGTGCAATGGCACACACCCAATCTCAGCCTCTCGGAGAGACGGTTTAGGTTCACGGGTGCCTGTGGCACGCGCAGTACCTTTAGCTATCAGCATTAAATGCTGATGGCTAGCACCATGCTGCCCAGCTAAGCAACAGCAGAGTTGATCTGTAAGGGTAAACCTCACGGATCCACCCTAAGTGGTAACTCCCAAATAGGGTTGATACATACACCATCCGTGAGGACAGAACCCTATGGATCCAACTTTGGTGTTGGCCTCCGAGAGGCTAACACATATTCATCCGTGAGGAACAAAACCCCACGGATCCAATATTTAGTGTTAGCCTTCATGAGGCTAACACGTGTTTAACTGTGAAGAACAAAATCTCACAGATCCAATATTTGGTGTCAGCCTTCACGAGGCTAACACGTGTTTATCTGTGAGGATCAAAACCTCAAGGATCCAAACTTAAGTGTTGGCCTTCATTAGGCTGACACGTGTCATATCCGTGAGGACAAAACCTCACGGATCCAACATGGATCATATTTAGTGTCAATTTTCAAGACACTGACATGTGTCCAACCGTGAGGACAAAAACCTCACGGATCCAACTTTGGTGCCAGCCTCTGAGATGCTGACACGTGTCCATCCGTGAGGATAAGACCCCCATGGATCATATTTACTGTTAGCCTTCATGAGGCTGACATGTGTTCATCCGTGATGATAAAACTCTCACGGATCCATATTTAGTGTCAGCCTTCATGAGGCTGACACATGTTCATCCGTGATGATGAAACTCCCACGGATCCATATTTAGTGTCAGCCTCTAAAATGCTGACACGTGTTAAATCCATGAAGATAAAACCCTCACGGATCAAATATCATGTCCTAGACCTAATCTATACCATGGGCAAGACTGTGGTCCGTGGTTGAGACCAATGGTCTCACCTTGTACTCCGTGGTTGAGACCAATGGTCTCACCTTTTGATTCGTGGTTGATCCTGGTCTATGGACTGGCCTAGGTTAGTCTGTCCCAGCTGACAGTCAGTATTTGATTGTTATGGGGACCAGAGAATCCTTAATAAAAAGGATTCTCTATCAGGCTGTGGGGAATCCCAAGATAAGGATTCCCTCTTTTAAAATCTCATGGGATGCCATATGGCACCCATGATTATTTTAGGATTAGGACTATGTCCTTTATCCTAGGAAATGATGAGATTACCATCCTCCTTTTCGAAAGGTACTGGGATTCCCCCCCAAAAGGAGGAAACCTGGTACAAGAGTCCTCAAAAGAAGAGGATTCTCTTGAACTTGAGGAATCTCCCAGATAAGGGAGACCCATGAGCTGACATCCTCTAATAGGAGAGCCCATCTTGACTTTCCTAAAATAAGGGATTTTTTTCACAAGAAACACACAGGAAATATACACGAAGGAATACGGGAAATACCCAGAAGAAGAAAAAAACTCTCTGCTTCCCATGTAACGCCTACATGGGAATCGGGCAACCCCATCGAATAAATACAAATACTATATTCAATCTTGTTCTTCTTTTTATTCTTCATCTTAATAAGAGGTTCTTCCCCAATAAATGGAAGGTAATTTAACAGTCTGAGTTTACTTAGATTGGAAGGATAGTCCCCCACAACAAACAATAAACTCCATACAACAATGGAGGAAATTTGAAAGCAAAGAAAAATGAAATTTTTCGCTCACAAATTAAATGGCACGCCCGGTGGGACTTTCTTCTCCTCTCATCTTTGAAGAATTAAAAAAAAAATAAAAGAACCAAAAAAAGTAAAGTGAGTAATCATTTCCCTATCTTCTCTTCGATTGGTGTACAGGATAATCGAGACCGTCTACGTCAGGCCGGCCTACGTGCTCACCATCAAGAGGAGGGTTTATGTCCCTCCGATGCCAATCCCGACGACTCATCCCCAAACTTGGACTGATGTGGCAGTGGCCCCAATCATGTGGCCTCGGTCTACTGGCCGAACCCTCAATGAGGGTCTTGCTGCTCCTCCACGGAGAAGTCGACCCTGCCAGGTCCATGGATAGGGTGCATGCCCAAGCATGCCCCACGGAGCAGGTGTATCCTCAATGATACACCACGGACAGGGTGCATCCCCAAGAAGGCACCACGGAGCAGTAGAATCCCCAAGGATGCTCCGTGGACAAGGGGCATCCCCCAAGATGTCCAACGGAGAGGCTGCACCCAAAAGGATGTGCCACAGAGCAAAGACATCCCCCAGGATGCGCCACAGACTGGGTGTATCCAACTGGATGCCCCACGGACAGGGTGTTCCCTAATCAGAATTCACCACGGAGGGTGTACCCAACTGGGTGCACAAACTCCAAGATGGTTCAACCATGCTACGACAGGTCAGCCCAAAAGGTAGACCTATGTCAAACACTAGGCCAGGCCTAACAAGCCGTCCCAAATCCCAACAGTCCATAGTGGAAAGGCCTCAATTGCTGGGCCAACCATAGGGCTAGTTGGATATAAGCCCCCTCAATCCAAGCAGACTGACGGAGCTCCCCCTTTGAAAAATTTTCTAGGAGGGGAAGATGCTGCCCAATTTTCATCAGGGCGAAGGAACAAGGTCAAGTGCCTCAAGGACTTAATGAACAATCCCTCAAAAAACTTTAAAAATAACAAAGTAGCTGAGGAAGGTGCCTTAGGGTACTTTTCCGTGAACAAGAAACGTCCACAAACAGACTCCACGGACCAAGGTCCAGGATATCCCACGGAGGGAAGCAAAAGATCGTCCATGAACAGCTGTCCACGGACATAAATGCCAAACTGTCCACGGACAAAATTCCATAACTGTCCATGGACAGAATCTTAGGAATGCCCACGGACAGAAGTTCAAAACTGTCCACGGACGGAAAGCCAGCTCCGTCCATGGACAGAAGAGCAGCTCTGTCCACGGACAGAATTTCAGCATTGTCCATGGACAGAAATCCAAAACTATCCGTGGACAGGCCCAAGCCTGGTCCATGGACTAAATACCCAACCACACGGAGCAAAGGCCCAGGCCAATCCGAGGGATAGAAATATGCCCCCTTTACAGGTGCAGGTCCAAGAAAATCCATGGACATGGTCCACGGACATAAATTCCTTACAAGGAAGGAAGGTCCACGGATAGGCACTTTGCCATCTGAGAGCACTTCTCCTTCTAAGAAGGAGAGAAGTTGGTACTATACAGCCAACAAAAGAAGGGTATTTGCGGAGCCGGATTCATCATCCGATGATGATGCAAGGAGCATTAACAGTCGTGATCAATACCGTCCAGCTGTCAATGCAAGAAACATTTCAAGTTTAGAACAGGCAGATAAAGACTTGTTGTACAGACTGGGTCCGAACGCCTTTCGGAGAGCTAACCTTGCAACCTTCACATCAATGATGGCATCGGTCCGTCATCAACATCAGTGGCATCCATCCAGGGATGTGAACCCATTCTGGGGCAGAGCAAGTGCTGAACCGGAAAGAAGAGCAACAGCACCATATGACCCTAGAATTAAAGTGCCAAACAGAAGCACTTCTGCTTTTGAGATGCCCAGGAAGAAAACTCCTAAGGAAATTCTGCAACTCAAAAACAGGAAGTACCCTTCGGCTCTGCCAAAGAAGATAAATAATTACCGGTCAAGGCTAAGAAGGTCCAGGAACAAGAAGTCAAAAAGGTCGACGGACGCCTCAAATAAAATCCGCTTTGTCCACCAGAGACGAAGGATTGATCCTTATGCACCTGTTCACCTCACCCGGGGGAGATCAGATACCGTGGCATCATATCATGGTTACGAAAGAGTGTCGGTGAATATGATCGGCACTAGACTCAACCCAGCTCCAGGAGAATATACGACCCCAGTGTTCCAAAGAACTGGAACAGCACCTGAGCAGAATTTATCAGTCAGGCAGGATTCTCAAAGTTCAGCTGCTGCTATTCTAGCCGCTTTGGATGAGACAGAGTCCTCACGAGCTGTTGGAATAGTTGCTTCGGGTCCAGCGGTCCCGAGAAGAAAAAGGAGCCGTAAGAATCAGGTCAGAGGCAAAGACAAAGCCCAAGACCAAGTTCAATCAGCTCCAAAACTGGATGTCAGTGGATACCAAAAAGGGTCAGAACAAGAAGCGACCCTGATATCCTCTCCGAGGGAACTGGAAGAAACTTCTCCAATCAAAGATTCTGACGAGCCAGCTCCTCAAACAATTAGGCCAGAAGTAATGCAGGAAATACCTCGACAGGTTTTCAGTGCACCAAACCCTTTATATGGGATGCCTAGTGCCTATTTCACAGAGGAAGAGTTGCCAAACCTTTTCCGGTTACCAGAACCAGCTTCAGAATGACCAGTGGCGGTCATGATGACGAACCTAGATGAGAATACTAGTCAGGGGAATGACCCTTCGATTTCGGCACCTCCACCATCAAATGATCAAACAGCAGCCTTACAGGCTCAACTCCAATATAAGGATGATCAGATCATAGCCATGATGTCTCAAATACAAGAGTTGGCTACTCAATTGTCAGCTCTCAAATCTGCATCGGCACCTGGGCCTCACTTCCCATACCAAGGAGGTAGTAGCAATCAAGGCACAGTCCCTATACCTCCAAGTCATCCAAGGGTGCCCGAAACAGGTCTCGTCCTGAATCAGACAGCTCTCATAGGAGAGGTCTCACCGTCTCTTTTGGTTGTAATTGAAGAGACTGTTCGCAATCAAATGCGGCAGGCCAAAGAAAGAGAAGAGGATGTACGGATGATCGTGAAGCCTTATCCGGGTATCATGGATGCGGTTCCGTTCCCACCAGGCTTTGTCCAACTGACATTCAAAATGTTCGACGGCACTGGATATCCGAGGCAACATTTGTCTTATTTCCTCTCGAGATGTGGATTGGCATCCAAAAATGGGGCTCTTTGCCTCCAGCTTTTCATACAATCCCTAGAGGGTGCCGCTTTCACATGGTATGCCAACCTCCCTGAGGCTTCTATCCCTAATTGGAATACAATGGTGACCGAATTCAGCAAACAATTCTACAACACCCAAAGAAGAGAAGGTGTTCCAGAATTGATTGAAACCCGGCAGAGGGACAATGAAACAGTAACAGAGTTCATTGCCCGATGGAGAGCTTTGACCTTCTCCTGCCCTCAGAAGTTCACGCAGTTGGAACTCATTCGGATGTCTCAACAACTTCAAGCATGACCTTTCAACTACCCTAATGGCTCAAACCTTTACGGGTTTCGAAGATTTGTGCACAAAAACACATGATATAGAAATCCATATAGGAAAGAGAAGGCGAGGCAGGGGCACTGATCATCTTGAATCCTCAACAGTTGCAGTAGTTGAAGCCAAAAAGACTGCGCCACCAGCATCAAATACTGGCAGATCAAATGGCCGAGCAAACAATGGCAAAGGACCAATTAAGGTTGGTACCAAACAAGTTCAAGGTGGATCTAGGAAGCCACAATGGCAAGGTAAAAAGGAACCACCAAAGAAGATCACTATGGAAGAAAGAATGAATAAAACATATTCATTCTCTGAAGACATTGTCGAAGATTTGTTTAAAGATCTCCTTGCCAATGAACTCATCACTCTCCCAGAAAGCCAGAGACCTCAAGAGATTGGGATGAAAAATGATCCCAAATACTGTCCTTATCATCGTATGATCAGTCACAAGATAGGTGACTGCTTTGTACTCAAGGACATTATTCAACGGCTTTTAGACAATAAAGAGATTGTCATTGATGATCTCCAGCAGGCAGCCACGTCCAATACGGTGGTGGCTTCTGAGCCAGTTGATGAAAGTAAAGCATCTTCAAGTGGCAAACTTTCTAACGATAAACCGTCAGACGGAGAAGACTGGATCCTCTTTGAAAGCAAAGGAACCAAGAAGAAAAAGCAGTTAACTCAAAATGCCGATGCCAAAAAACAAGCCCAGGCTTCAAAACAAGCTCGAGCCCTAAGAAAAGAAGAGAAGCGCATAGCTAAGGCTGAAAAGAAGAAAAAGAAAGAAAGAGTAAGAAAAGCCAAGAAAAACGGCCCTGCCCAAGACGCTCTTGTAGAACAAAAGCCATTAACAGAAATTACCTTGATGGATTTTATCCCGCCAGGCTTCTACTCCGACTGCGATTATGATAGCCTTCAGTCAATGGATTCAGGAGACGAGTCGAATATCTTCTCCTGCTATGTTATCAATGTAGTCCCAAATGAAGACCAGTCATGGTTAAATGAACCAAGACAAATGGTAGCCTGCAGTCCACAAAGACACCGGGCATTTTAGAATTGGCTAGACCAAGCTGAAGATATTGAACTCCCAGAAAGGAGACCTATCACACCAGGACGGGCCCCTACAGGGCTTTTCGATCTTTCTGAAAGATTTTCATCCGGATGAGAGCGAGAGGCAGAAGATGAACAAATACGGTCTGACTATCCTCAAGAAATACTAGGTATGCCTAAAATTCTAAACTCAAACCATCGTCAGATGCGACGACCGGTGCAGATCTCAATTCAGCTTGAGATTTAAGATCCATCTGCTGTAGTCAGTCTGGACAGTGACCCTTCAACAGAAGAAGCAGTCCTAGACTCAAGGTCAACTGACAGCTCACAGGCGTTTGAACAAATCTCAGCTCGATCTGAGAGTCCAACAAAGCAATCTGAAAGAAAAATGCAGTCGTCTTTCCAAAGCAAGAAAAGAAAGCTGAACTTCAGTTCTACGAACATGATTCAACTCTTGGAAGGAGAGTCGTCTGGACCAATAGACCAGACAATTTCCAAAGTTTATCAACTCAACCTCCGGTCGGGAAGGAAATTACCACCGAGGTTTGTTCCGGTCCAACATGAAAGTCAGACCAGAGCTCAGCCGGCCCAAGCCCAAACAGCTACCGGCAATGAAAGGGTCAAGTATGATATCTTGGCCCATCTGAAGAAAATTCCTTCCTTGTTGAGCGTATATGATGCTCTCAAGATGTCTCCAGAATTGAGAAAGTCTCTTATATATGCTCTCTCTAATCTAGAGGACTTTTCTAAAGAGGTCACAAATCAGCCATCACCGCCTCCTCAAACAGGAGCTTCATGCCTCTTCACGATCACTTTTGATGATGAAGACATGCGAGCTGAGACTCTCCAGCATAATCTACCACTGTTCATCTCAGGCCTGATTAATGAGACTAATATCTCCAGAGTGATGATAGATGGGGGTTCAGCTGTCAACATCCTTCCAAGAAGAATGTTGTCCAAGCTTGGTGTAAAAATGGGCCGGCTTCATGAAAGCAGTCTAATCATCCAAGGTTTTAATCAGAATTAGCAGAAGCCCATGGGCATGGTCAACCTCAAAACCAGATTCGGTGATATTGCTAAAACTACAATGTTTCTGGTAATTGATGTTGATACATCATACAACGCCCTATTGGGACGCCAATGGATGCACAACCATCTATTTGTGTCATCTACTTATCATCAGTGCCTTAAATACCCTCAAGGGAATAGGCAAGCAAGAATCGATGCTGATGATAATCCATTCAATGATGCAGAGGCATATTATACAGATGCGCGTTTCTATGTCAAGAGTGCCCAAAGAAACCTTCAGCAAAAGCCCAAAGGGGAAAAGGTTGAGAGTGGCCCGAAAAGCAATCACAGACCTGTTTAAATAGAGGCTCCGAAAAGGGTGTTCAAGTACACCCCAAAATCTCAAAGAAAAGAAGGAGAACCAACCCTATCGTTGGTTGAATCTTCCCAGAATCTAGAGAAGGGTAAATCAATCGACCTCTCTCAGACTTGTGAGGTTAAAGAAATTGACCCCCTTGAAGCTCTGAAAGAGAATTATATAGTTCCTTTGAGGAGAATGGACTGTACAATGATCGAGACTACCTCCAGTTTCACTGTCCCGGTCAGGAAAAGAGGACAGAAATCGATGCTCTTCAATTCTCTAGGCACATATGACAGGATGAACTCCTCATGGGCCAATGGAAAGAATAAGACCCTTAATCCTTACAGGAAAAAGATAAGCTTTGGTGAAAAAATCACCGGGTTCCTCAAGAAACAAGGGTTTGATCCTGAAAAAGAAGAGCAAGTCGAAGGAACTATCATTCCGGCTTATGAAGACATGCTCAGAAAAGAGCAACATGAGGCCCTAGATACTGGTGACTATGTAGATACGGATACGCCAGGAATTGGGTGCAATCCCCCAGTTTTCATATTTGGGAAAAGTCACGATCAGACTGTGAATATGGTCACAGTCAAGGAGGAGTCCACATCAGAGGAAACCTCCATGGAATGGCTTCCAGAAGAAACGGAGTCCCTACAGGCATCCCTGTGGGTTGAGGTAACGCATCAAGATATGATTGATGGCCTGGCTAAAGTCAGTCTCAGTGCATGGCCAAAATGGCCAACAATGGAAATCGTTCCTAATGTCATCATCCCGTCCAGAAAACAGGGGAAAAGCCCATCGTTTTTCATTCTATAGGACGAACAGGCAAAGCCAATCCCCGAAACAACAAAAAGGGTAGAAAGATGAATCCTTATCAAAGGAGACCTGTATTTAATCTGGTGATCAAGAAAATTCTTGAGAAGCAGGGGTTTAATACTGAAGTGGAAGAGCAAGCTGAGCATGAAATTATGCCAACACCTGGGACTTTGGCTACCTATGAGCAAGTCGGTTTTAATTTGGGAAAGTCTGAAGTAGAAAATTCTGATCCTCCATCAAATGAAGACTTGGTCTGGACTGTAAATACTATTACAATAGATGAAGACTCCTCCTCAGGAGAGGAAATGATCATGTAAGAACCACCAGAAGAAACAGAAGTCCGTCCTGCTCCAGAATTTGAAGCAGGAGGTCAAGCGACTGTTGATGACCTTCTTGAAGTTAACCTCGGCTCAGAACAAGATCTGAGGCCAACCTTCATTAGTGCCTCTCTCTCTCAAATAGAAAAAGAGGAATATCTTTATCTCCTAAAAGAGTACAAGGATGTCTTCGCTTGGAACTACACAGAAATGCCTGGCCTGGATCCAAAAATTGCAGTTCATCATCTCACAATTCAAGAAGATGTCAGGCCGATCAAGCAGGCACAAAGGCAAATTCGCCCAGAGCTGGTCGCCCAAATCAATGTTGAGGTAGATAAACTCCTCAAAGCCGGGTTTATAAGAGAGGTTCAATACCCTACTTGGCTTACCAACGTGGTTCCTGTGAAAAAGAAGAACGGGCAAATCCGGGTTTGTATAGATTTCCGGGATTTGAATGAAGCTTGCCTCAAAGATGAATTCCCTTTACCCATCACAAAAATAATGGTCGATGCCACAATTGGCTTCGAAGCTTTATCCTTCATGGATGGATATTCCGGCTACAATCAAATCAAGATGGCCCCGGAAGATGAAGAGCTTACAGCCTTTCGTACCCCTAAGGGAGTGTTCTGCTACAAAGTCATGCCATTCGGCCTCAAAAATACCGGAGCAACTTATCAAAGGGCTATGACTGTCATATTTGGAGATATTCTCCATGACAAGATCGAATGTTATGTCGATAACCTGGTTATCAAAACAAGGCAGCGAAGCAATCATCTAGATGATCTTCGGGAAATCTTCGACAGACTACGACAGCATCAGCTCAAGATGAACCTGCTCAAATGCGCGTTCAGAGTTGCATCTGGCAAATTCCTGGGCTTTGTGGTATGCCATTGAGGAATTGAGATTGACCCTACCAAAATAAGGGTCATTTGCGAGATGCCTCCTCTAAGAAATCTGTGTGAGTTGAAAGGACTTCAGGGTCGACTCGCTTATATCCGAAGATTTATCTCCAATTTGGCTGGAAGATACCAACCGTTTTCCTGTTTAATGAAGAAGGGGATACTGTTTCAATGGGATGAAGCTTGTCAAAATGCTTTGGATAGCATCAAGACTTATCTCACAAACCCACTGGTCCTTATGGAGCCCATCAAAGGAAAGCCACTTATCCTCTATATCACAGCGCTCGAGGGATCTCTCGGAGCTCTCCTTGCTCAGCATAATGATCAAGGAAAGGAAAATACCCTGTACTACCTAAGCAGGACTCTAGTTGGAGCAGAATGCAGATACAGCCCGATAAAAAAAGTATGTCTGGCCCTCATCTTTGCCTTGAAGAAACTAAGGCATCATATGTTAGAGCATTCGGTGAAACTGATATCCAAAGCCGATCCTATTAAATCATAATGTCCCACCCTACTCTCTCTGGTAGAATGGCAAAGTGGGCGGTGCTCCTGTCCGAATTCGAAATCGAATTCGTGCCCCAAATGGTAGTAAAAGGACAAGCCCTTGCGGACTTCCTTACAGCACATCCAATTCCTGCAGACTCACCACTGGTCACTGACCTTCCAGACGAAGGAGTCATGCAAGTTCAAGTCAAACTGGGTTGGAAGATGTATTTTGATGGAGCTTCAAGAAGCCCTGATGGAGTTAAACACATCGATCCAAAGGAAAACTAATCAGGAATCGATATTGTTTTTGTCACACCAGAAAATGCAATACTGCCCTATTCCTTCGCTCTAACAGAAGGATGTTCAAACAATGAAGCTGAGTATGAAGCCCTGATAACAGGTCTTGAATTGGCTCTTGAGATCCTAGTGGATGAACTAACTATCTATGGGGATTCAGAACTTGTCATTAAACAAGTATGAGGTGAATATGTAGTGTGAAGGGTCAGTCTTCTTCCCTATCAAAAGAGAGTGGACCAGCTACTTGCTCAAATTCCAAGAAGCAGCCTCTTCCATGTCCGTAGAGGACTCAACAATCAAGCCGATGCTTTGGCCGATCTTACAGCATCTCAGACCCTGCCAACAGACAGAATGCTAACTATCACAGTGGGATAAAGAAGAAATCTCAAACCCCTTCCGGAGATAGACTTACTGGAGATAGTTTGTTCTGTGACAATCAAAGAAACAGATGAAGATTGGCGACAACCCTTCATCGATTATCTGCAACATGATCGATTGCTTGGATGTGGCGCCAAACGCGTTGAAGTTCGCCGACGGGTCACAAAATTTGTAATATTGGAAGAAACCTTGTATAGAAGGTCCCTGGACGGCATCTCGATGAGATGTATCTCAAGAAATGAAATAGATCGAGCCATGGAAGAAACTCATGTCGAGATCTACGGTGCTCACCAAACTGGGCCCAAGCTACAAATGCAGCTGAAAAGATTAGGCTACTACTGGCCTACGATGATCGCTGATTGTCTCAACTATGCAAGAAAATACAAGGTTTGTCAGCTCCATGCTGATTTTATACAACGGGCTCCCGAGCCTCTCCACATGACAACATGTTCATGGCCTTTCGCGGCATGGGTAATGGACATCATAGGACCATTCACCCCACCATCATCTGCTGGGCATCAATACATGCTGGATGCGACAGACTATTTTCTCAAAATTGGCCGAAGCCGTCGCTCTCAAAGAAGTCAAACACCACTCAATGACAAACTTCATCCGGACCAACATCATCTATCGGTTCGGAATTCCAGAAAGTATTATCTCGGATAACGGGCAACCTTTTTAAAGCGCCCCTATACACAAGTTGTATGCCAAATTTGGCATCCAAGAGGACCATTCTACCCGATACTATGCAGTCGCGAATGGTCTCGCCGAAGCATTCAACAAGACTTTGTGCAAAATCCTCAAGAAAGTTGTGGATAAAAATAAACGGGACTGGCATGAATGCCTACCCGAAGCCCTCTAGGCATATAGAACTACTCATCGGACTCTGACACAGGCCACGCCGTATTCCCTGGTCTTCGGCGGTGAAGCAGTTCTCCCCCTTGAATTCAAATTTCATCCCTACGGGTGGCAATTCAGCAGTCTCTTACAAAAGAAGATTCAGCTAAAGTTTGTCTTGCAGAGCTTGAAACTCTTGATGAACATCGTCTCCAAGCCCAGCAGAGTTTAGAGATGTACCAGCAAAGGCTAACTAGTGCCTTCAATAAAAGGGTAAGACTAAGGTCTTTCAAAAATGGAGATTTGGTCTTGATAGTCAGAACTCCTATCATCTTCACTCGTCGAACCAAGGGGAAGCCCGAACCAAAATGGGAAGGGCCATATGTCGTCGAGAGGGTATACTCTAACGGATCGTACTTGCTGACCTCAATGGATGGAGAGCGAATTATTCCTCCAACCAATGCAAGATTCCTTAAGCGATATTACTCCTAGGAATCGAAATGCTCTCTAGACCAAAACTTTGAAAGACGGTCTAGGCAAAATTTAGAGCATAAAATGACTCGCTAAGTTGAAAATCTGAAAAGGATGGCTTAGACAAAATTAAGTCAAAGCAAAAGGCCCGCTAGACCAAAACTCCAAGAGACGGTCTAGGCAAAAAAAAATTAGGGCAACAAATAGCTCGCTAGACTTAGACTCCAAGAGTTAGTCCAGGCAAAATTTAGAGCAATTTGACAGGCTCCTGAATACGAGCTAAAAAGGTTCACGGTGCTTCATAAGTCTCCAGAATACCAGACCGAAGTCCAAACCCTCCCAGGCATGAATGGAAACTACCTGTTCGCTATCAAAATGCGAATCGAAGCTTCAAAAGCCCCCCAAATACAAGGCCGAAGTCAAAACCTTCCTAGGTACGAATGGAAACTACCTATTTGCTATCAGAATGTGAATCCCCTTTGGAATTACGTTTGGCTTGATCCTATTATGGGTACGTCGGCAGCCTAGAAATGGGTTCAGCCTGTTCTTTTAAAAGAACATCAATTCCTCAAGATACAAAGGGGAAATCATAAAAAAAAAAGGAGTACAAGACGAAAAAAAAAAGTCTTTTATTCATGGATAACAAAATGAGGGAACTCCACATAAATTGGAGAACTCACTCAAGTTAAACAAGCAGTATCTTGAGAATATGTTATCAGCTCTAACAAGCTACTGATTTAAACAAACAGTATCTTGAGAGTATGTTGTTAGCTCCAGCAAAATTCTAGACCTGACAAATATAGCCTTGAACATAAGGTCTGAGGTCCTCGCACCGTGTTGGTGGATGCTATTCAAAGTAGAATTTCTCTCACATCCAACTTCTTGACCATCATCTCTGGTGCTAATCCGTCTCCAGGGGAGGATTCTAGCCCATCAGTAGCAGTAGAAGCAGAGGTGACGTCTGGAAACAGAACCAAGAATTGTCTCTCAGTGTTGTCAGCCGCAGCAAGCTGCAAAGTTGAATAAGCAATACCTTGAAAAGCAGACCCCTCGACATCAGTGAAGTGGTTGTTCAGTAGCATCAAGAAACTTAGGCTAGCTTCATCAAGATCAATGGATAGAATACGATATATTCTCTTCAGCACATGCTCAAGCTCACCGTCAAGAATACCCGAACTTCTGACAGAGTCCAATGCATTGAGTTTGCTCCCATAACATCCTATCATTATATTAATGATAGGGTTACAAGAAAATATTAAGGCAGTACTCTCCGATATCTGTTTCACCAGGTTATATAACTTGACAGCTTTAGTCTTCTCAATGATGAGATCCTTGGTAATCTTCAGGCATTGAATGAAGGCTGGTCCGGTTTCATCGAGCTCCAACCAATCAAGGACATCCCCTAGTGAAGCATGCTGTGATAAAAGGTCCATTCTGCAAAAGGAAAAGGCAGAACATGCAAAATGATTTAGTTCAAAGAAATTAAATCAAATCACGGGTTTCAGATCAAATGGTCAAAATTGGGCCTTTAGATAGAAGTATACATCCATCTAAACAATTTGGAATGGTTAATCATGCGATTGAAAGTTTAATAAATTCCAGACTTAGGATCAAAACCCAAGTTTGTGAAATTTAAATGACTCACTTAGGGCATGCATCTAAGGAAAATTACCTAGAACAATTACCTCAAAAGTTTGCTAAAGGCAAATGATCACGGGTAAATTGTCATTAGTCAATGTCTAAGGACATATGCTAAGACTGAGATCCGTGGACAAGTCCACGGATAGAATCTTTCCAACTCACGGAAAAAAGTCCTATGGGCAGTTGGTCCGTGGAAAATATCCATGGACAAAAGTCCATGAAAATCAAAAGCATCCGTGGACAAAATCCATGGATCAATTTTGAACTCACGGACAAAAGTCCTGTGGGCAAGCTGTCTGTGGTCATAAACCACGAGCAGTGAGTGACCGGTCTGGTTTTCCATGACCAGAGAACTCAAGAGCTCCAGCAATGAAACCGGAATTCCTGCCTGAAATGACAGGAAGCTCAAAAGGGCATCCCAGGTTCTCCCTGGCCTGGGAAATCGAAAGAAATACATTTCAAAGGATTCCCAGGATCAAAGAGATCCAATTAGCCCAAATGGGATTCCAATCTACCTGAGTGAGGACTAAAACCCTCATTCCCATCTGTTAAAAAAAACACAGGGAGAACACTGGTTCTTCCCTTTCATTTGTTTCTGATTAGGGAGAAAGCTCACCTCGAATGGAAGGAAGAATCAAAAAGGGGGGAGGAGAATGATCCTTCCTGAAGAGTACAAATTCTGAACTCAGAAAGATTTTCTGAGTTCAGATGGGTGAGGAAGATAAAATGTCTTCCTCAATTTGTCTAAAGGCATCCATATAAAGGATACCTTCTAGTTAGATCCTGACCATCCACTTCGAAATGGATGGTCTAGATGGCTGGGAATCACCCACTATTTTGCTTTAATGGCTGAAGTGCTCTCATCAATGAGAACGCTTCGATTAAAGAAACCCCGTGGTTTCCCATAAAATATTAAATGGGAGGCGGTTACGCTCCTCCACCATCACTGCCAGGTCTCAGGATCTAGATGGATGGATCATTTCCAACCATCCAGATCCTGAGGAGCATTTATGGGCAGTGAAATTTTCACCATCTATCACCTAGGAGTGTGTGCAATAGCACACACCCGATCTCAACCTCTCGGAGAGATGGTTTGGGTTCACGTGTGCCTGTGGCACGCGTAGTACCTTTAGCTATCAGCATTAAATGCTGATGGCTGGCACCATGCTACCCAGCTAAGGAACAGTAGAGTTGATCGGTAAGGATAAACCTCACGGATCCAACTTTGGTGTTGACCTCTGAGAGGCTGACACATATTCATCCGTGAGGAACAAAACCCCACGGATCCAACATTTAGTGCTAGCCTTCATGAGGCTGACACGTGTTTAATTGTGAGGAACAAAACCTCACGGATCCAATATTTGGTGTCAGCCTTCACGAGGCTGACACGTGTTTATCCGTGAGGACCAAAACCTCAAGGATCCAAACTTCAATGTTGGCTTTCATTAGGCTGACACGTGTCATATCCGTGAGGACAAAACCTCACGGATCCAACATGGATCATATTTAGTGTCAATTTTCAAGACACTGACATGTGTCCAATCGTGAGGACCAAAACCTCATGGATCCAATTTTGGTGCCAGCCTCTGAGATGCTGACACGTGTCCATCTGTGAGGATAAAACCCCCACGGATCATATTTACTGTTAGCCTTCATGAGGCTGACATGTGCTCATCCGTGATGATAAAACTCTCACGGATCCATATTTAGTGTCAGCCTTCATGATGCTGACACGTGTTCATCCGTGATGATGAAACTCTCACGGATCCATATTTAGTGTCAACCTCCAAAATGCTGACACGTGTTAAATCCATGAAGATAAAACCCTCACGGATCAAATATCATGTCCTGGACCTAATCCAGACCATGGGCAGGATTGTGTTCCGTGGTTGAGACCAATAGTCTCACCTTGTGATCCGTGGTTGAGACCAATGGTCTCACCATTTGATTCGTGGTTGAGACTTATGGTCTCATCCTGGTCCGTGGACTGGCCTAGGTCAGTCTGTCCCAGCTGACAGTTAGTATTTGACTGTCATGGGGGCCAGAGAATCCTTAATAAAAAGGATTCTCTGTCAGGCTGTGGGGAATCCCAAGATAAGGATTCCCTCTTTTAAAATCTCATAGGATGCCACATGACACCCCATGATTATTTTAGGATTAGGACTATGTCCTTTATCCTAGGAAATGATGAGATTACTATCCTCTTTTTCGAAAGGTATTGGGATTCCCTCCAAAAGGAGGAAACCTGGTACAAGAGTCCTCAAAAGAAGAGGATTCTCTTGAACTTGAGGACTATCCCAGATAAGGGAGACCCGTGAGCTGACATCCTCTAATAGGAGAGCCCATCTTGACTTTCCTAAAATAAGGGAGTCAAAGAGGGAGTCCCAAAAAGGACTCTCTCTCAAACATATAAAATGTGTTTTTTTCACAAGAAACACACAGGGAATATACACAAAGGAATACGGAAAATACCTAGAAGAAGAAAAAAACTCTCTGCTCCCCTTCAAACAAGCAAGCAAGCAAACGAAGAAGAAGACTCCACGATATGGAGAATACAAGGTGAGCCTTCATACATGGCCACCATTCTTTTTCTTTTCTTGAAAAGACCTCAACGAGGCACTTGTAACGCCTACATGGGAATTGGGCATCCCCATCGAATAAATACAAATACTTTATTCAATCTTGTTCTTTTTTTTTATTCTTCATCTTAATCAGAGGTTCTTCCCCAATAAAGGGAAGGTAATTTAACAGTCTGAGTTTACTTAGATTGGAAGGACAGTCTCCCACAACAAACAATAAACTCCATACAACAATAGAGGAAATTTGAAAGCAAAGAAGAATGAAATTTTTTGCTCACAACTCCGGAGATATACATCTTAGAAATCACCTAGTTAGATCCAGATATGTTGATTTAGTGATACTTTGGTTCTCCTCTATCCATTTTATTTGACTCAATATTTTTCTTTTACTTTTGATCAAATACCTCCAAACATTGTAAGATTTCTTTTGATATTCTTTATCTGAACATATCTTTTCATGCAATGATGGCTTTTACACTATCCAGGTAGGTAGTCCTGGCTATTGGCAGCAAGGGTTTTCACTCTAGTGACCCAGATAGATACCTACTGTCCGCCTAGGTAGCCATTTCATACTGTTTGCATCCAATAGTGACTTTCACACTAGCCCAGTAGGTAGCCCTTTTCATTGTAACACTTTTTGCTCATGGAGGATACACAAAATGGGGATGACTAACAAAATGGTCATTCTAGATTGGTCATCTAAGGCCACACTATTGAGATAAGTCAAACACCTACAGATTGAAAAATAGACCTCTCAACAGAATCAGTCAGAGTGCATGTAAAATTTGTAAAGCATACACACATGAATAAATCTGTAACTGTTCAAGATAAAATCAGTCTAATTTTTAGCCTAACAAAGAGACTATGAAGGTAATATATCCTCAATCAGTAACAAACTCATGTTCAACCCTGGATAAGTATAGAAATAAAGATCACACAAGGAATGCAGATCATGCAAGTCAAAAAAGGGCAACATGACAAAAATCTTTTTGGATTTTATAGTTTTTCAATGTGTTTGGATTTTTCAAAATAAATAAAACAGAAAAACAGATCAAAGCAAATAAAAACTAGTAAAAAGAAAAATATACTAGTATACACAGACATCACAGCACTAGGACTAGATAGAACACTAGGCTATGACAGACATGGGCTAAGTGAAGTCTTTCAGGTCTTCCTTTCTCACCCAAATGGCTTTAGTAGTTTGATTGACCCTTTGGTCTCTAACCGTTTCAGTTGAGGTAGGTATGAAATTTTGCCTCTTCCTCCTACTCCTCCTATTCCAGGATTGAGTCCTAGAATTATGGCAGGCATTACGGTTCTTCCGGTTACTTCCTTTATATCTATCATAAGGAGTATCATGACCATACCACTGTCTAGAGTTGTGAGCAATTTTCATCACATCTTCACACAAACTCCTAGACTTCTCTACTAGGACCTCAACTCTCCTTTGAAGATTCCCATTAAAATTGTTGTGGTTCTCAAAATCATGATTGGGCATTCTTCAAAGTTTAGGACATCAAGGCTTAATATGACCCTTCACTCCATATTTATGACATGTAGGAATGAATTTTTGAGTAGAAGGGTGTCGCGACCCAAAACCCACCCTAGGAGTTAGAGTGAACTTTGGACGACTAATCATGGCTTACATGACTTGCTTGACAAACCAACCTGCAAAAACCCACAGAGCATATACAATAGAGGATAACAGCGGAAGCATGACCATAAAGCACAGCGGAAGTCTACCAAACCTCTATGCATATACATACGCAAATCCAAGTTTATACAAAAGCAACAAAAGAAAGTGCGGACAGACCCACCAAAATACGTGGATATAATCTCTCATCTCACCCGCAGCTATTCACTCAGAATCTATAACCACCTAATGGTAACCCTCTACGGGAGGTTCCTCCAAAGGCCCCTCGACGTACTCCTCCTCCACCCATGGACCAGGAGCACAAACATCAACTGGAGCAGCAGCTCCCTCAGAACCTGCCGACATAAGAAGTACGGCTGAGCATGGAATACTCAGCGGGTACTAAATACTAACCAACAGTAATGTTATACAGATAGCATACATAAAGTAGGAAACAAATTTGCATATATAGAACAGGAACAATTTATATCATACAAGGAAGTAAAGCAATTTATATTCATGCTTGCATTCAGAAAGACTGATAAAACCCTTGAAAACATCGTGCACTTGACTTGACTTGAAATACCCTTTGCGTGATTGTGAACCTGTTAACCGTGTCATGCTTGTCATGCTTGCATCATGCGTGCCATGTCATGTCATGCGTGTCATGCGAGTATCATGCTTGCTTGTTCATAATTTAAACATGTTCACATGCCTAGTTGCCATTCATAGTCCGTCGCAACTAGTACCCTATATGCAGATGGGTATGCCTAGTTGCCGTTCATATCCTGTCGCAACTAGCATCCATGCGGAATGTGAATGCCTAATTGCCGTTCATATCCCGTCGCAACTAGCATCCATGCGTGTAATGCCATGCAGAGTTATGCGTGTCATGTGAATGCTATGCTATACGTGTCATGCCATGCTATGCTATGCGTGTCATGCCATGCTAAGCATGTCATGCGAGGGGATGGGAGACCCTTCTTATGATAATGCATGATTGACTTGTCCTTGCCAAGAGCGAGGTAAAACATATCGTAGGATATGTCCCACCTCTAACCATGTTCTTGAAAACCTCGGTAAATCATGCCATGCATGCCGTGCTCGTGGGAACCGTGTGCATACTTGCATTCCAATTTAAAGATGACATTGGGTGATTTCACAACACATATAGCATCAAAGATTGAGCAATTCAATATTCATAGCATTTAAGGAAAGCAGGAAACACACTATCATAGGCCCTAGCAATATTTAGAATTTCTTAGGTATGCATTTCTTAATTCACAGCTCACTTTATTCACCTTGGCATTTCATCAAACATGGTGTGTTCATTATGGATTTACCCTACAACATGCTTTTCTAGATGGGTTTTACTCAAATCATACATGTATGTTCATTATTGGAACAATGCCCTTCCCCATTTGTTCATCACACACAACCATTGGCATCCAATCGCCCATTCCATCTCCATTCACCATTCACCATTTACCATTCACCATTCACCATTCATCCATCTCATAGCACATGTGTAAATGAAAGCAAATCAAAAGAAAAGAAGGGGAAAGAAGAACTATAACTAGGAGGGTAGTAAAAAGTACCGACTTTGAGAGATGAGGAAGAACCCTCTTCCAAACAACTGTAAGGTGCTGCCCTAGCTTGGATCACAAGTTCCACGAATGCTTGAGCCGAAATCTTGAAGAAAACGGCTTGAGGTTGATCTAGGGTTTCAAAACCCTTTGATTTCTCTCCAACAGGAAACCCTAGGTTGGAATCGCCTTCTCCCCTTTCTCCTATTCTCTCAAACTCTCTAAGTGTCGAATGATGCCCTAAAGGCTCGGGTTAAACTCTTAAGGTAAGAGTGAACTGACAAAAGACCATAACACCCTTACTAAATTTTTGTAAAAACACGAGTGTCGAACTCGTTGTGCTGTGAACAGTGCCTGCTCGTGGTGCTGTGAACAGTGTCAACTCGTGGTGCTGTGAACAGTGCCAACTCATGGTGCTGTGAACAGTGCCAACTCGTGGTGCTTGTGAACAGTGCCAACTCGTGGTGCTGTGAACAGTGCCAACTCGTGGTGCTGTGAACAGTGCCAACTCGTGGTGCTGTGAACAGTGCCAACTCGTGGTGTTGTGAACAGTGCCAACTCATTGTCCGATGACAAGGGTGTCGAACCCGTTGTCACGTTGGGTTGTGCATAGTGCTGAGCTCGTTGTCCGTTGTCTTATGTACAGCGTGCCCGTGGTGAGTTGTACAACGTGCCCGTTGTGAGCTGTACAACGGATGCACACAGTATACATTATCAGAGTACGTTGTTTGTGCTACGTTATCAGAGTACGACGTCAGAGCACGTCCTTAGTGCCTTCCGAGCTACGATTTCCTACAGGTTCAGACTGTTTTGGCCATATCTTTTGACTCGTTCATCCGATTTTGACGATTCAACTTGCGTTGTGTTCATACTTCGAAAAGGAACATTTCTGACATTTCGAAATTTCCAATTTCTTCCTTATTTATTAATTATACCTCTTAAAAAGGCAAAAATGACAACGAGAGTGTCATGTATTAACTGTGAAAAGGTCCGATGCTCTACATCCTCCCCCCCTTATAGGAATTTCGTCCTCGAAATTAGGGCGTTACTAAATCAATCGAGGATACTTCCCCATGCTTAACCTTTCCTACTGAACGATATGATAATCCCCTATTAATCAATATCCTAGGCACTCACTTATCGGCGAGGCACCTAGTTTTCTCATAAAACTCAACATCATTCTAAATAGCAGGAAAAACTTTCATAACATAAGGTAGCACAATTACATACAAGTGGCAACTGACTGCCCATGACAAAACACAAAATACATTCCCTTCTGCACACAAAAAAAAAAAAATTTCTTCTCCCTCTCACATCTTCATGCCATATCCTTTGGTGCCTGAGCATTCTATCATGGAGTGGCAAAGGCTTGTCCCTGGTTAGCCTAGTAAGGGGGCTGTGTGGACTGCTGGGGGCTTAATGCTTGTGTAGAGCCCAGCGGAGGTGACCGCCTAACCGTGGGCCTACTTCCCCGAGAATAAGGTGGCATCTGACGGCTGGGACAATCCTTGATCAGGTGGCCCTGGCGACCACAGTGGAAACATCCACAGGAGATTCTCCTACACCAGCCACATGCCTCCTCCCACAACGGGTACATATCTCGTAAGAGTAGGTGGAGGGCGCATATCCTGTTGCCTGAGATACTGCGAGGCGGGGTGGCTGCACGGTAGCCGCGTGCGATGCCGGTGGAGCAACCGAAAGAGAAGCCTGTGGTGCAGCGGGAGGACTCCGTACCAGCATATGTCTAGAGGACTGGTACTTAACCCATGCTTCTGCGACCAATGGGTCCATATCACCATAGAACACCGGGGGCCTCATCCTCCAAAGTGCCTCACTTCCTGTGGCATGATGTGTAGGGGTAGGTACAAGTACCGCCGTAGGAATGGGGTTAGTGGGCTACCTAGTGGCAAGTATTGCTAGTGTTTCTGCTATGGATCCCAAGACCTGAGTGAGATCAGGCTGCTCATCCCTCAATGGAGGAGGAGATACTCCACCCCTCCTAGTGTGGTATCCACGACCCTGATCGCCACGTCTCATGGTTTACTCCTGAGGACGATGGCAAAGCATGAGTCTCACTTGAATCCCATCAAAATCCGATATTGTATTTTCATAATAGTAAGTATTTATCAAAGTCTAGAACATACATCAAGATACACATACCATAGCATAATAATATACTCTTAAGGTTCCTAGCGAAGCCAAGATGCAATGTTGGTTGTGTTGCAACTGGTTATGGTCTAAGGCTAACTCGTTAGTTGCTACTTAAGGGCAACAAATTCTCCTAAGCAGAGGTTGGACTCAAGCCCCTAACCTATGCGAGCACATCATACATATCTAAGTACAATTAGAATAGTATAATTGTACCAGTAGTTTCCCTAGTGACGCTGAGCTTCACACTCGATTATGGAATTAACCGGCCACACACTTAAAACCTTAGCCAGTTTGAACTAATACTAATGACTAATTCATCTAATTGAGTTGTTTAGGTGATGTCCTCTAAATCTGGTGACATGTATTATGCTTATGTGATGCATGATGCCTATGCTATATATGATGCTCAGGATATGTATGAATGTGCATGCTACCCTTTGGAGTTAGAAATTCTTTATTAATTTTGGACTGGCATCATGTCTAGAACGTGCTGCAGAATGAACGCGCATCTGTATCTAGACTAGGACCGAGCACTGAGTCTAGGGCGTGCTGCAGGCGCGCATCTAGAAACGTGCATCAGACATCCGTGAGCTCATCCAAAAATTTATGTTTAATTGGGACTGAGCACTGGGTCTAAGACGTGCTGCAGAAAATGCGCAACTGTACTTAGAAGCGTGCATCGAGCATCCCTGGGTTGTTAAAATTATATTTGTTCCTTGAGTTAAAACGTATTACTATCTATACTTGTTTCTACTAGTCGTGGGGTTTCATGGAATTATCGTCATACCATGATGTGTGACTTATATTTCTTTGTGATGTAAGACGCATCTAGTATAGTTTAACAAGTTTAAAATTACACCAGATGCTCATAATATTACTTATCAAGCCTATGTCCCTATTTTCGTAAATTCAAAATTATATATATATATATATATATATTTTTTTTTTTTTTTCATCTTGTAAGATGAAGGAGAATTTTACTGTCTCACTCAGAAGGCTATTATTTACGAAGACCCCATAGTACAGGGTATGGCAAGGACCTACCACCATTTACCAACTCACACATAGTCTGAACTCCAGCCGGAGTATTACTCAACTCATAAGTCTAGCTGGGAATTAATTCCTAACACATTGGTTGTCACTTAGTACGTGACATATAGTATGCACACCACATTTAATGCCCCCTAACAATACCACACATAATAGTATAAGTACATTGTATGCACACCGTATAGCATATAACACCATATAACAATACTACATACAAAGTATAGTACCATCATATTCATCTCGTCAAGTCATCAGAGTAGTTGTAATATTATACCTTGGTGTTCAAGCATTTCTAAGACCTGTGCTTGGTTGGAGCAACCATTTTAGATTAAGACTAACGTTTAGTCTCACCCTTAAAACAATACTCACTTCCGACTTACTTCCATCCTAACTTGTTTCCCAACATATTCTCTTGTCAAGCCGTGGTATAAGATTCTAAGTGACCCTAGAGACCTAAAGCCTAAGCTTTGATACCACTTCTGTCGCGACCCAAAACCCACCCTAGGAGTTAGAGTGAACTTTGGACGACTAATCATGGCTTAAATGACTTGCTTGACAAACCGACCTGCAAAAACCCATAGAGCATATACAATAGAGGATAACAGCGGAAGCATGACCATAAAGCACAGCGGAAGTCTACCAAACCTCTATGTATATACATACGCAAATCCAAGTTTATACAAAAGCAACAAAAGAAAGTGCGGACAGACCCACCAAAATACGTGGATATAATCTCTCATCTCACCCGCAGCTATTCACTCAGAATCTATAACCACCTAATGGTAACCCTCTACGGGAGGTTCCTCCAAAGGCCCCTCGACGTACTCCTCCTCCACCCATGGACCAGGAGCACAAACATCAACTGGAGCAGCAGCTCCCTCAGAACCTGCCGACATAAGAAGTACGGCTGAGCATGGAATACTCAGCGGGTACTAAATACTAACCAACAGTCATATTATACAGATAGCATACATAAAGTAGGAAACAAATTTGCATATATAGAACAGGAACAATTTATATCATACAAGGAAGTAAAGCAATTTATATTCATGCTTGCATTAAGAAAGACTGATAAAACCCTTGAAAACATCGTGCACTTGACTTGACTTGAAATACCATTTGCGTGATTGTGAACCTGTTAACCGTGTCATGCTTGTCATGCTTGCATCATGCGTGCCATGTCATGTCATGCGTGTCATGCGAGTATCATGCTTGCTTGTTCATAATTTAAACATGTTCACATGCCTAGTTGCCATTCATAGTCCGTCGCAACTAGTACCCTATATGCAGATGGGTATGCCTAGTTGCCGTTCATAACCCGTCGCAACTAGCATCCATGCGGAATGTGAATGCCTAATTGCCGTTCATAGCCCATCGCAACTAGCATCCATGCGTGTAATGCCATGCAGAGTTATGCATGTCATGTGAATGCTATGCTATGCGTGTCATGCCATGCTATGCTATGCGTGTCATGCCATGCTAAGCATGTCATGCGAGGGGATGGGAGACCCTTCTTATGATAATGCATGATTGACTTGTCCTTGCCAAGAGCGAGGTAAAACATATCGTAGGATATGTCCCACCTCTAACCATGTTCTTGAAAACCTCGGTAAATCATGCCATGCATGCCGTGCCCGTGGGAACCGTGTGCATACTTGCATTCCAATTTAAAGATGACATTGGGTGATTTCACAACACATATAGCATCAAAGATTGAGCAATTCAATATTCATAGCATTTAAGGAAAGCAGGAAACACACTATCATAGGCCCTAGCAATATTCAGAATTTCTTAGGTATGCATTTCTTAATTCACAACTCACTTTATTCACCTTGGCATTTCATCAAACATGGTGTGTTCATTATGGATTTACCCTACAACATGCTTTTCTAGATGGGTTTTACTCAAATCATACATGTATGTTCATTATTGGAACAATGCCCTTCCCCATTTGTTCATCACACACAACCATTGGCATCCAATCGCCCATTCCATCTCCATTCACCATTCATCATTTACCATTCACCATTCACCATTCATCCATCTCATAGCACATGTGTAAATGAAAGCAAATCAAAAGAAAAGAAGGGGAAAGAAGAACTATAACTAGGAGGGTAGTAAAAAGTACCGACTTTGAGAGATGAGGAAGAACCCTCTTCCAAACAACTGTAAGGTGCTGCCCTAGCTTGGATCACGAGTTCCACGAATGCTTGAGCCGAAATCTTGAAGAAAATAGCTTGAGGTTGATCTAGGGTTTCAAAACCCTTTGATTTCTCTCCAACAGGAAACCCTAGGTTGGAATCGCCTTCTCCCCTTTCTCCTATTCTCTCAAACTCTCTAAGTGTCGAATGATGCCCTAAAGGCTCGGGTTAAACTCTTAAGGTAAGAGTGAACTGACAAAAAACCATAACACCCTTACTAAATTTCTGTAAAAACACGAGTGTCGAACTCGTTGTGCTGTGAACAGTGCCTGCTTGTGGTGCTGTGAACAGTGTCAACTCGTGGTGCTGTGAACAGTGCCAACTCGTGGTGCTGTGAACAGTGCCAACTCGTGGTGCTTGTGTACAGTGCCAACTCGTGGTGCTGTGAACAGTGCCAACTCGTTGTCCGATGACAAGGGTGTCGAACCCGTTGTCACGTTGGGTTGTGCATAGTGCTGAGCTCGTTGTCCGTTGTCTTATGTACAGCGTGCCCGTGGTGAGTTGTACAACGTGCCCGTTGTGACCTGTACAACGGATGCACACAGTGTACGTTATCAGAGTACGTTGTCTGTGCTACGTTATCAGAGTACGACGTCAGAGCACGTCCTTAGTGCCTTCCGAGCTACGATTTCCTACAGGTTCAGACTGTTTTGGCCATATCTTTTGACTCGTTCATCCGATTTTGACGATTCAACTTGCGTTGTGTTCATACTTCGAAAACGAACATTTCTGACGTTTCAAAATTTCCAATTTCTTCCTTATTTATTAATTATACCTCTTAAAAAGGCAAAAATGACAATGAGAGTGTCATGTATTAACTGTGAAAAGGTCTGGGGCTCTACAAAGGGTCTCTCCCTTTAGCAGGAGGGTGCCTTTTAGCACTAGGCTCAGTGTTCGAGGTAGATGGAATTCCCTTCTCATCTCCACACCTCTGATTTTGCTCAAGATCAGCTAACTTGATTTCAAGACTTATCTTTTCATCAAGGCAAACATGCAAATCAGATTCAAGAAGCTGAGTTCTTGGCAAGGAGGAAAGCCTTCTCTTCCTTAAGCAAGCTATGATACAAGAGCTTTCAAACCTAAAGCTACTTGGTCTAAGGCATCTCTTTCCATTTCAATAGATTTAATCTCTTTGGTCATGGAAAACTGAACCTTTTTCAGATTTAGGCATTCCTGAAATAGTTCATCATAGGCTGCCTCAAGGTCTCCATCAGAATCTAATTCATTCTGACTCTCATCATCCTCACTAGTGTTGGTCACTCACAACATTTGAAGATGATTCTTCAACCCCAAACAAAGATGCGATGAAGGCCAAATAACCCCTAGTCTCCTCACAAGAAGAATTATATGATTCCCCAGATTCAGATTCACTGTCATCCTTTGTCTTGCCCTTAAATCTTTTTTTATTAGAGCACTCAGCGGCAATATGGCCATAGCCTTGACATTCATAGCATTGAACACCTTGGGATTTCTTTTCTATACTTTTAAGATGTTTCTTGTTTTCAAAATGCTTGGACTTAGGCTTCTCAAAAGATTTTTGTCCTTTCGAATTAAATCTCTTATAAAATTTCAAAAATTTTCTAAATTTCTTTGCAAATAAAGCCAACTCTTCTTCATCATCCTTAGAGTCATTATCTGAACCATCTATAGATTCCTTAACGGATTTTAAGGCAATAGATTTTAGTTTCTTAGATGAGTTCAGATTTAACTCATAGGTTTGGAGAGAACCAACCAACTCTTCAATTTGAGAGCATCAACATTTTTGCTCTCTTCGATGGCAGTAACCTTCGATCGAAATCTCTCAGGTAGAGATCTCAAAATTTTTCTAACAATTTTAGACTTAGGAAATCTTTCCCCAAGATTGAAACTAGAATTGACAATGTCACTCAGATTAGCATAAAAATTGTCAAACGTTTCATTGTCATCCATCATCAACTTTTCAAACTTAGAGGTAAGCATTTGAAGTCTGGAGATCTTGATAGTTGTAGTCCCTTCATGGGTAATTTGAAGAATTTCCCATGCCTCATTCAAAGTGTCACATTTAGAAATACATCGAAATTCTTCGAGTGTGATAGCGGCGAAGATTGCATTTAGACCTATTCCATCTATAACTTTCAAGTTCTACATTGGTCTATTCAGAAGAAGGTTTAGGGATGGTCTGATCATCTATGGTCTTTGTTACATGGGTCCAACCTTTTTCAATAGAGGTCCATACTCTCTTATCTAATCATTTTAGAAATGCTCTCATTCGACCTTTCCAATAGGCATAATTATTCCCATCAAATAATGGGGGAGAAGTGATGGATCCTCCCTCTCTTTGGAGATTCATATTCACCGAAAATATGAGACAAGATCACACTAACAAGTTAGTGAACCCGCTCTGATTCCAATTGAAAAAATTCGGTGAACCTCAAATCTAAGGTTTGAGTTGAGAACTCACAAAGTCAAGGGGATGATTAGGGCTCCCTATAAGTCTATCTACCCTTTCTAATATTTTAACAATTAAGTTATTAACTTATGGGATGATGAACTTAAAGTGTGGAAATAGAGAGAAACAAGAAAACCATAACACAAGGATTTTTACATGGAAACCTTTCCGGGAAAAACCACGGGACCTAGTCCAGCCATGAAAATCCACTAAGACAAAGTTAACAAGAACTTACAAGACTCGAACTTAACTCCTTCAGACTCGACACTTCAATCCTTCAATTCTTAGTCCTCCTTACCTCGAAAAGTCATCACGTACTCACAAGTCCCGTTATCAACCGTAGCCGCTCGTACTTCTCTTAGATCTTGAAAACAGTCCACGATCTTTCGATTGATCTCTGTCAATGACGGTTTCGGATTCCACCGACCAAATCACACATCCACAATCCTTCTCAGATCAATCTCCTTCAAAAAGGCTCCGGAACACTCCTGCCAAGTTTTTCTATCCAGAACGGATTGATGGTTTGATTAAAATCAAATCCGAGATGGACTCTTTCAATTGACAAGTCCAAGCAAGCTATAATGGAGCTTTTGGTTTGCAAACTCTAGGTTGAAAACAACTTACAAAGGGGAGGAGAACTAGTTTCCAGAGTTTTTAAGAACTCCAGATATAGTTATAAACCCTCTCTATAGTCTTCCAAAGTTGTTCTCCACGAACTAGAATGGTTCACCATAAATAGGGAATACAAAAACATGGTTTAGAAGTTGCTAAAATAGCTAAAAATCCAAAAAAGCATTAAAAAAAATGAAAAAGGAAGTTTTCCCATATTAGGATCGACCCTGGGGGTTACTTGCGTCGACCCAACTCCCAACTTTGGTTGACCCAAACATCCTCCAAGGTCGACTCTCAATTTTGCAAGCTTATGCCAAATTTTCCCATATAAAATTTCTTATACCCAGGATCGACCTAAAGTTGAGGTTAAAAATAATTTTTTAAAAATCATTTTTAGCTCTTGCACCCTTCATGAAAGTTGTAGCAATTTTTGACACAGTCGATTTGATATATTATGGAGCAAAATCTGAGCTATAGTTTGGGAGATATGCCACCTACAAGCAACCTTCGTTGTTTGAAAATTTTTTCAGAATTTTTAACTTATTTTGCACTGCATATCTCATCTCCTTGGGTCCATATGATTATTCTAGGACGCTTACCACCTAAGGTATCATGTTAGGTTTATTCTAAGTCAATTCCCACCTATGGTAACATGGTATCTAGGTCACTTACCATCCTATGAGTGAAACGAAGAAAATGAGTCTTCAATTAATCTTCTTCGGTCTTCAACTTCACTTGTCGTGGATGCTAGAAGGTAATGACACAAGATACACACTTAATCACCTAGACTCACTTGTTTTGACACTGGAATAAGCCAACATATAAAACATGGACTTTACATCCTCCAAAATGACCTCTGCATACAAGAGGGTGGCAAAAGGTAAGGATACTCTAAAATTCACTCTCTACACATCTTCGGATCACTTGATCGGAAAAATACTTAAACAATTCCAGATCTTCTCAGAAATAGAACTTGATTTGGGAAAAGAATCGGAATTTTTCTTGCTTAGACCATGAAGATGGAATCTATCCAACTGCGAGGTAGTTTCCAATATCAGCAAACTATGGTAGTTGAATTTGATTCACCTCAAACTGTTGCTCATCTGGAAAAGTGTCATGGATGGGACAAGGCTTTAGAGAAGAGTCGAGTAGGATTCTACATAAATGGTCAGCGACCACATTGTCGGAACCTTTCTTGTCCCAGATCTCTAGATCGAACTCTTGAAGAAGAAGGATCCATCTAATCAACCTAGGCTTAGTGTCTTTCTTGGCAAGGAGATACTGCAAGGCGGCATGATCAGTGTACACTAAGATTTTGGAACTTAGGAGATAGGATCGAAATTTATCTAGGGTAAGAACTACAGCTAATAATTCTTTCTTGGTAGTGGTGTAATGTAACTGAGCATCCGAGAGAGTCTTACTTGCATAGTAGATAGCATGTGGGGTTCTATTCACCCTTTGCCCTAAAAAATCCTTGACTACATAGTCTGAGGCATCACACATGAGCTCGAATGGGAGTGACCAATCTGGGGGCTACATAATAGGGGCTGTAGAAAGTAGAGTGCGGAGCTTCTCAAAAGCTTCATGACAAGCTTCATCAAAGAAGAAAGGAACATTCTTGCACAACAAATTGCTCAAGGGTGCTAAAATTTTGCTAAAGTCCTTAATGAAGCGATGGTAAAACCCCGCATGACCTAGAAAAGATCGAATCTGTCTCACCGTAGATGGTGGAGGAAGACTTGCTATAAGGTCGATCTTGGCCTTATCTACTTGTATATCTCTTTTGGACACACTGTATCCCAATATAATACCCTCTTGAACCATAAAATGGCTCTTCTCCTAACTCAATATAAGATTTGTCTCATCACATCATTGTAAGACCAAAGATAAATATTGGAAACAATCTTCGAATGAGGTTCCAAAAACAAAAAAATCATCCATGAAGACCTGAAGAAACTTTTCTACCGTATCGGAAAAGATAGAGATCATACACCTTTGAAAAGTCGCGAGTGCATTACAAAGTCCGAATGATATGCGCCTATAGGCAAAAGTGCGAAAAAGGCATGTGAATGTAGTTTTCTCTTGATCTTCGGGATAGACAGACACTTCATTATATTCGGAATAACCATCCAGAAAACAGTAATGACTTTTGTCTGCTAGCCTTTTTAGGATTTGATCAATGAATGGGAGTGAAAAATGACCTTTCCTTGTCATGGAATTGAGTTTCCTATAATCAATACACAGACACCATGTAGAGCCCCGGACCTTTTCACATTTTATGCATGACACTTTCGTTGCCATTTTGCCTTTAAAGAGGTATAATTAATAAATAAGGAAGAAATTGGAAATTCTGAAATGTTAGAAATGTTCCTTTTCGAAGTACGAACCCAACGCAAGTTGAATCGTCAAAATCGAACGAACGAGTCAAAAGATATGGCCAAAACAGTCTGGACCTGCAGGCAATCATAGCTCGGAAGGCACTAAGGACGTAGCTCGGAAGGCACTAAGGACGTAGCTCTGATAACGTGCTCTGACAACGTGCTCTGATAAGGCACAGACAACGCATAGACGACGTACTCTGATAACGTATACGTTGTGCATCCGTTGTGCAACAGACAACGGGTACGTTGTACAGCAAACAACGTGTACGTTGTACAGCTCACGACGGGCACGTTGTACATAAGACAACGGACAACGAGCTCAGCACTATGCACAACACAACGTGACAACGGGTTCGGCACCCTTCACAGCACAACGTACTCGGCACTATTCACAGCACAACGTGTTTGGCACTATTCACAACACAACGTGTTTGGCACTATTCACAGCACAACGTGTTTGACACTATTCACAGCACAACGTGTTTGACACTATTCACAGCACAACGTGTTCGGCACTATTCACAGCACAACGTGTTCGGCACTATTCACAGCACAACGTGTTTGGCACTATTCACAGCACAACGTGTTCGGCACTATTCATAGCACAACGTGTTTGGCACTATTCACAGCACAACGTGTTCGGCACTCGTGTTTGTGCAGAAATTTCAGTAAGGGTATTATGGTCTTTTGGTCGGTTCACTCTTACCTTAAGAGTTTAACCCGAGCCTTTAGGGCTCATTCTCAACACTTAGAGGATTTGGGGGATTAGAAGAGAGGAAAAAGGGTTTCCTAAGCTAGGTTTCCATTTTGGAGAGAAATCAAGGGGTTTGTGAACCCACACTCAACTCAAGCCCATTTTTCTTCAAGATCAAGGCACAAGCTCGTGAGGAGCATCTCCTCAAGCTAGGGCAGCAACTCACCGTTGTTTTTGGAAGGGGATTTCTTCCTCACTTGATCAAGGTTGGTACTTCTTACTACCCTCCTAGTTATAGTTCCTCTTTTCCCTTTATTTCTTTTGATTTTCTTTCATTTACACATGTGCTATGAGATGGATGGTTGTGAATGGTGAATGGAGATGGAATGGGCGATTGGATGCCAAGGGTTGTGTTGTGATGATTAAAATGGGGAGGGCATTGTATCCATAATAAACACACCTTTATGATGGGAGTAAACTCACCTAGAAAAGCATGATTTAGGTTTAAATGAATAATGAATAATGAACATACCATGTTTGATGAAATGCCAAGGTGAATAAAATGAGTTGTAAATTAGGAAATGCATGCCTAATAAATTATGAATATTGCTAGGGCCTATGATAGTATGTTTTCTTGCTTTCCCTAAATGATATGAATACTACATTGCTCAATCATTGATGTTATATGTGTTGTGAAATTTCCCAAATGTCATATTTAAATTTAAATGCAAGTATGTACACTGTTCCCACGAGCACGGCATGCATGACATGATTTATCGAGGCTTTCAAGAACATGGTTAGAGGTGGGACATATCCTACGATATGTTTTACCTCGCTTTTCACAAGAAACAAGAACCAACATTCCACGAGGGGTCTCCCCTCACTCACAAGTGCATATCATGAAGAAGGGCCTCCCTTCCCTCGCAAGTACATACATATCATGAAGAAGGGTCTCCCTTCCCTCGCAAGTGCATTGCATAAAGAAGGGTCTCCCTTCCCTCTCAAGGCATCTCTCAAGCGCATCTCACAAGGATATCTCACAAGTTATATGATCACAAGCAAGCACGCATGACATGCATGACATGACACGTACGACACGCTCGACAAGATCAAGTAAGACAAACACGACAAGCTTTCAAGTACGAAAAGATATTTCAAGCCAAGTCAAGTGCACAAGGTTTTCAAGAGGTTTTATCGGCTTTCCGCGAAATACAAGCATGATTATAAATTGCTTTACTTCCTTGTATGATATGAATTGTTTCCGTCTAACATATATGAATTTCTCCTGATTTATGTATTGCCATTTTTATGCTATGACTATTGGTTAGTATTTGGTACCCGCTGAGTATTCCATGCTTAGCCGTACTTCTTATGTCGGCTGGTTCTGAGGGAGCTGCTGCTCCATTTGATGTTTGTGCTCCTGGTCCATGAGTGGAAGAGGAGTACGTCGAGGAGCCTTTGGAGGAACCTCCCGTAGAGGGTTATCAGTAGGTGGTGTTAGATTTTGAGTGGATTGGCTGTGGGTGAGCATGAGTGATTATATCCATGTATTTTGGCGGGCATGTCCGCACTTTCTTTTGGATTCCTTTTGTGTAAACTTGGATTCGTATATACATAGAGGTTTGTTTAGACTTCCGCTGTGCTATGTTAGAGTATGTTTCCGCTGTTTATATCCTCTATTGTATATGCTCTGTGGGTTTTTGCAGGTTGGTTTGTCAAGCAAGTCATGTCGACACGCCAACCCGTGGTGATGCGTGTTGGAACAACTTCTCCTTCCGGATTAGTAATCATAGTAATACCGGACTTTTTTTGTACAACTTGAATGAGACTCACTCATTTACTATCCGAGATGTGGTATATGATACTCACATCTAACAACTTCACAACTTCTTTCATCACTACCTCTTTCATGTTAGGATTCAACCTCTGTTGTGTTTCTCTTGAAGTTTTAGCATCCTCTTTAAGATGGATGAGATGCATGCACACGAAAGGGTTGATTCCCTTCAAATCTGCTATGGTCCACCCCATGGCTCCTTTGTGCTTTTTGAGTACAACCATCAATTGACTCTCTTGTTCATCAATTAGATCAGAAGCCATGATGACAGGGAGAGTGTCCTTTGGTCCTAAAAAGACATATTTAAGTAAAACCGAAGGCGCTTCAACTTAAGAGTAGGCGCGGCCTCTACGGATGGGATGAGAGGAGTATTAGAGGTGGGAGGTAATGGCTCTTTCCTGGCTTTCCAAGGTGGGAAATCCACTTGAGAAATCGAATTCAGCAAATGGTTGACTTCTTCAATAGACCCCTCTACATCAAATTCATCTGCATTAAAATGAGAGAGACATGCTTCATATGGGTCATTGGATAAGATGTAAGGAAGTGAATCCTCTACCATCTCTTCGACAGAATCGATCTTAAAACATGCCTCATCATCATTATGAGGGGGTTGTTGAGATATGCTGAAAATGTTCAACTGAACTTTCATAATCCCAAAAGACACATCCATCACCCTGGTTCGACAATTTATACATCTATTGGCTATAGGCAAGAAGGGTCAACCAAGGATCACGGGGATTTGCTTAGTGGGATTTCGAACCAGTTCCATATCAAGAACGAGAAAGTCAACTGAAAAATAGAATTTGTCGACCTTAATGAGGACATCCTCAACTATCCCTCTAGGGATTCTAACTGATCTGTTAGCTAGTTATAGAATGACTGATGTATGGTGAAGTTCACCCAATCCCAATTTCTCATAAACCGAGTAAGGGAGAAAATTCACACTTGCTCTTAAATCAATGATAGCCCAATCAATGGAGTGTTCTCCAATTATACAAGAGATGGTAGGTGCACCCGGGTCTTTAAATTTAGGAGAAGTGGTATGTTGAAGCAAAGAGCTCATTTGCTCGGTTAGAAGGATTTTCTTAGACACATGGGTCCTTGATTTATGCTTTTGAGTGCACAAATCTTTCAAGAATTTGGAGTAAGCTGGAATTTGCTTGATTGCATTAAGCAGAGGAAGATTTATCTTAACCTGTTTGAAAACCTCAATCATATCTTCCATCTTTACTCCCTTTTTACCAAAGGGTGAGGAATCATTCAAACAAGTCAGATATGAGGCTATAGGCATGTAAGGTGCCTCGGGAATAGGATTTAGAGTGGAATAAGGACCTTGATCCTTTTCATTGGTATCCATTCCCTCGCCCTCAATTTCAGAAGTTCCTACAATGGGCTTTTCTTTCTTGCCCGGATTTTCCTTAACCTTATCTTTAACTACTTTTCCACTCCTTAAGGTTGTCACGGCCTGAACTTGTTCATGATTTGTCTCATTGACCTGATTGACACCTTTGGGATTACTCACAGGTTGACTTGGAAGTGTTCCATCCACTCTCCTATTGATAGTATTAGCAAGTTGTCCCATTTGGGACTCAAGCTTTTGAATAGATTGAGAGTGTGAGTGAAGAAATTGAGTATTGCTTTTCAAGCCTTTTAGAGCATTCAATACCTTCTCCTCAAAAGATGGATTTCTTTGGTTAAAGTTGGGAGGAGCTGGCTGTTGAAATTGTTGGGGTTGGTAGTTGGATTGATTTTGAAAAGGCCGATCGAATGGTCTTTGAGGTTAAGGAAAATTATTCCTTTGAGTTTGTGGGTGCCATGAAAAATTAGGATGATTCCTCCAACCCAGATTATAAGTGTTTGAGTAAGGATCGTTACCCGGGTGGATATAGGCAGCATTTGCATACTCTTGGACAAGATCCGGGAATTGGGCAGCAGATGGACATTCTTAAACATAATGTTCAGGGCTAGAACAAATTAGACACATCTTCTTCTAATTAGGAGTTGGTTGAGGTGTGTAGGAAGGTAGCCCTGAAGACATGAGTTTATCCAGTTTGTGAGACAATTCATCGACTTTAGATGAAACATCTATGGAAGTGCCCACTTCATAGATGCCTCTCTTAGGATTTGAGGAAGATGAAGATCTCTCAGAACGACTGTTCGAGGCATGGTGGAGAGAGTTTTCACTCAAACCTGATTCTCATTTTTCTTCATAAATGTCCCTCCACATGAGACATCAACCAATTGATGATTGAGTTGAGGCAATCCATCATAGAAAGATTGGACTAACTGCCACTTTAGAATTTGGTGGTGGGGACACTTACGGAGAAGATCTTTGAATCTCTCCCATGTTTCATGAAATAGCTCACCATCAATTTAAGCAAAGCTCGTGATGGTTCGCCTTATCAAATTGGTTTTGCCAATGGGAAAAAATTTCATAAGAAATTCTTATTGCATTTGAACCCATGTGGTAATAGAATTGACCTCTAAAGAATTAAGCCAATATTTGGTTTTTATCTTTTAGAGAGAATGGGAAGAGGCACAATCTAAGGGCATCAATAGAAAATCCCTGCAACTTGAAAGTAGTACAAATCTCGTGAAATTCATCAAGATGTTTGTAGGGATCTTCATTATTAAGTCCATGATAAGATGGTATCATTTGAATGATGTTGGACTTAATTTCATAATGGGTTGCCGTAGTATCCGGCAACCGAATGCATGAAGGGGATGAATATGTAGAAGAAGTAAAATACTCATTCATAGATTTCATTGGGTCCTATTCTTCCGTCATGTTAGGGAAAGAAAGAGCTTCTAGGTTTGCTCTAGGAATGGTAGAAGCTTTCGCTTCAGAATTGGATTCGAATAAGGTAGAAACCTTGAAGAACCTAGTAGTACACTCTAACTCAGAATCAAGGGGGAATAGTTCAGGATTACAAGACCTTCTACCGTGCATACACACTATGGAAAAACTCTATATTTGACAGACACCAAATTGAAATAAAATATCTACTGAAGAAAGTAAATACTTACAAAGCTCTCATGCTTTCCAAGATGTTGAGCAAGCTTTTTCAATCTTTGCAGTTTGAGGGTTTCGGTACCTAAAAACATAAATATTTTCAATGAAATAAAATAATAATAATAAAAAATTTTGGATTTTTTTCGATGATTAATTTAAAGTTAATCTATCAAATTAACAACTAGACCGTTCCAGCAATCCCCGGCAACAGCGCCAAAAATTGATTGTCACGCAATTTTAATTATTCCTTACAATAATAATTTCATAGAATAGTACTTGTAAGGGTATCGAACCTCTGAGGATTACGTTGGTTTCGTTGCCTTTTTTCAAGATTAATTCTAAACTAATAATTTAGACAATTGATTTTTGCTTAATTAAACTAAAACAATTAATTAAACTAATTAAGATTTCTAATTTAATTATCAACTATTGGGTTTTTAAATCTTTTAATTAGAAGATCTAGGGTGTTCGAATCCACCACTGACCTCATAACTAATCCTTATTCTCAATTTATTTTAACCTCTTAATTTGCAAACATTCCAGTTAGAGTGACAGCACGTCCCTTCTCAACTGATCAAGAAAGACACAAGGGATTATATCCTAAGCGCGCATATTTTATCTTTAGTTAGCATGAGTGATATACATTAAACTAGGGTAGTATGATCACTCATCTTCCCTTAGCATAAAATATCTTCAGATCTAATCTCTCGATATGTTAAAACCATTGCATAAAACCTATGTTGAAATTCTAATGAAAATTAACACAAGTGATTTTAATTCCAATTTATTAACACCTAAGACAAGGATATAATTTCCATTGAAATCAAATTTAATTCCAATAAATTCAGTTGTTAAAAAAACCTCTCATTATGCAATCAATGTTTTACAAATAAGAAATCAAAATAAAACAAAATAAAAGACACAGTTACTTGGCTAGGGTTTCATCGAAACCCTAGAATGGAAAGTTAGTTCAGCGCGAGGGAAGAGTGCATCATTTTCATTGACAAAGTTGATGAACTCTTCTTCATGGCTTCCTTGATCTCCAGAGCTCATTCTCTTATTTTTTTTTATTCAAAATCTCTTATGTATATTTAGTCCACAAGGTCTTCTATTTATATATAGAAGGGTTCTTTTCGAATTAGGGTTCTTAGAAACCCATTAGGACTCCAATTCTTCAAATCTGGATGAGATTACTGGCCAAGAAACACCAAGTGCAATCGATCACATTGCACCTGTGATCGATCGCATACAGGGAAAAATCTCAATACTTCTCTGCCATTTGTGCGATCCATTGCAGGCTTCAATCATCTATCGCAGGTAGTAAAATTTTTAGAATTCTTCATTTTTCTTCTTTTATCATGGTTGAACCTTGCTTGAGCCTTTTGGACACCTTTAATCTTTGTTTTTAATCGTATTTTCCTCGCATGAACCTGAAATCATTGAAAACACCCAAGTAGCTTAACATGGTATAAAAGATTACCCTAAAGGGTTACCAAGCATAGTTTGAGGTGCATATATGTGTAATATATAGCACCGATCATGTAACAATCAGATCGTTGAAAAATATCTCACTGAAATCCTCTAAGGTAATGAGATTTATTATCATTAGCAATTTCATCAAATCTACCCATCTATCTACATAAGAAAAGAGAGAGAGAAACATGCTTGAATTGTAAAACAGAGAAATAGGATTTAAATTAGGGTTTAGTGCTGGGGAGAAGGAAAGGTAAGATGGGTTATTTGGGATGTGGGATACTTATCACGGCTACCTTTTCTTCGTCTGTGACATTCCATTTCCTTGGGGCCATATGCAATATTTATACAATAGAGAACATCTATGCTTGGTTGTCGAGAAAATAAGTAAAAACATGGAAAAGAAAAGAAAATTAGACAAAACATAACTAAAAATTGACTTAAAAACCCAAAAATTTCTTTTCCTTTCCATGTTTTCATCAATTTTCTTGGCAACCAAACATAGCAGGGTTAGGGTTTTGGAGAAAAAATCAGAAAGTGGGAGAATTCCGGGTAATTGAGAGGGTAGATAAGGAATTTTTTCCACTGATGTCATTGACGATTGACTTCCATTTCATCCACGAGTTGGGTTGCTTAATGGGTTATTATGAGTGTAGGCCTTAGATACCCTTGTAGCAACAATTTGAAGTAACATAGATTATTCTCATTGAAATTAATGAGATTTACGATATCATTGGTATCAAAAGTTTTAAAATGAAATTCAAATTATTCTTGATATTCATTGGTGTCAAAGTATCAAGTGGTTTCCTCTAAAGTTTTTAATCTATTAGTTAGTTGTAAAAAGAAAAGCTTAACTCTAAATAAATGAAGAAAATAGATATTTCCTAAAATGATGCCCTAGCCTTAATCGCTTCTTATATATATTATATTGATTTACTTAACTAATAATAATTATATTAACTATCTAATTAGTAAATACTCTATAAGAAATTAGGTGTCTTGACATGGTATCTCTATTTGATATTTATTTTGTGTTTTGTTATACCATGCAAACCAATGGTAGTATTAAGTGAGTTATTAGAGAAAATTTAATTAGATGTTGTTTCAGATTTCAGAATATGAAGAGATTAGTATTTTCTATTCCATGTAAAATTTTCTTCCAATAATTAATAATTTAAATATAATTACTTAAAAGAGCTTAAATATTGACAAGAAATAACATTATCTCTAAGCCTGTTAAATACTTTTAACACTTTGAATATTTAGATGAGATGATATAATAAAAATTATAATCATGCAAACCTACTTTTTGGAAGTTATATAATGAAGGGAAAAAAATTTTATATAATAATAAAATTAGTGATTTTTAAATGATTACATTTGCTATTTTTCAATAGGATACATTAAAAAAAATATATTATAAAATGAATAATTATTAACATTTTTCTTCTATTTTATTTTAATTTTATTCTTCCTTTATTGTCTTTTTTTAATTTTATCATCATATTGTCATATCCTTTTTTTGTTTATTCATTTTTTTTTCAACACCCGTGCATCTACACGGGGTTTTCGCTAGTAGATAAAATATAAAGTTCGGTCTGTGGACTGTCAAACTATGCTTGCATCCAACACTATTTGACACAAGGTCGGTGTCCATAGCATTGTTTTGTGCAACAAACTATGGTAATCTTTAATCCAAACAAGCCCATTTGCAACTTGAACTCAACCTGTCTTATTACTAATGAGATGGATGATTAGCCATGTCATCCTTATACCTTATTGTATATTGGAACTTTCCATTATGAAATAAATTGATGACAAATTTATTTCCTAAATAAAGGATTTCAAAATTAAGCTTGTTACTTTAGTAGTGATTAGAGGACCGCAATAGCCGATCACCCATTCAAATTTCAGTAAATTAAAAAAAAAATTAACTCTTAAGGTTAAATTTTTTAAAACAAAGTCATTACACATGTTGCCTTACAATTGGAAGGTCCTCTAGCAAGCTAATTTTGTGCTCAGTTATTTGTTTTTCCTTTTTAATGTCTTATATGCCTAGGTTCCTTTAGAGTTCAATATAAGAAATGTGACTCTCTTTCTTTTCTCTTTTTCAACACAAGGCATCATATATTATTATTACTTAGGTTAGTGGGTTAACCTCTTGCTTGCCACATCATCAATCAAGCGAAAGCATCAGGAACCACACCTCGCCATTATCAAGTGAAAGCTTCAACCAAGGTCTCTATTATATACAAGAAAGTTAGGATATACCAAAATTCCACAGAATCACTTGTCCTTCAGGCACGGTTAGTACATGATTCAAGTTTTGGGACCATTTCTCAGGCCTTATCTCCCTAATTTACACTTCACTTGGTCACACGTCCATCCTTGGACCCCTCCCATGTCTCACTCTTCCCATTAACCCCATGTCTCCATCCATACTAGGTCCTCCACCCAAACTTCACTCATCCACAACTCAACCCTTCACAATACCCAGCCCAACACGTTCCCCTATTCAACCTAGACCACCCCTTCTATTTCCCAACACCAACAGACCGTTTCTGCCTCCTCTGTATAGACCCAAAATTTAGTTTCTCGACATTCGTGCCATTTATATGAATTTCTTGCAAAATGTACCCGATTGTAAATGCATGCATTCCTAAAAGATGAATTAAAATAGATGCCTTAACATACCCTCAAGTTCAAGAAATAATAGTTTTGTCGCCGTAAATCAGAATAGAATGATTCTTGAATTTTTGGAAAGGTATTGGAACCCTCTTCAAGGTTCATGTTTACCATTTTTCTAGATTCTTAGTCAGAGTTAGGTTAAAAGTTAGATTTCTGAAACCGAGTCTGCTGTAAATCTGAGCTGCTGGAATCCATTTCCAGACCAGTCAGCTTTAAGAGTAAATTAGTCTATTAATAAAGAAGAATTAGAAATTTTACAAAACATCAAAGTTGTTCCCCTTCGAATGATGAGTCCAACGTAAGGCGAATCGTCGAAATCCGATAACCGAGTCAAAAGTTACGGCCAAAATATCGAAAATAGTTTCGAGTCAAAAATTTTTAAAAAAAGGGTTGCGATCGATCGCCCACCACTGACGATTGATCGCCCAATGCGGTGAATTTTCCAGAAAATCATGATGTTCAACTTTTTAGCTTCCCTAGGGTTCCCAAACTCTATAAATACTTCCTTAATATGTGAACTAGGTTTTCTAGAGCCCCATAAACATAAAAGAGAGAGAGAAGATAGTATTTTGATAGATCCAAATAGGAAAAAACCTAGAGATTTCAAGGATTCAACAAAAGAAGAAGGAAAAAGACATGAGGATCTAGATTAAGCCTCATTCACAAGCGATAGATCGTAGGAAAGCGATCAAGTGAGGTAAATAACTTTTCCTAGTTCTCAATATTATAACTATTAATGTAAAGTATGAATCTAATGATAAGATCTATGTAAAGAACATGATTAAGATGTAAATAATGTAAATAACAAACCTAGTCTTCAATAATTTGAGTATTAACCTAAACGATAGATTGAAAGAAGTAGACCTAAGTAAGAACATGAAATTAAAATAGGATGTGAAGAACCATGATTTGATTTCTATCTTATTATTTATGGATTTGTTAAAATGGGATGTGAAGAACCATAATTATGATCTCCATTTCATTATTTTTGATTTGTTAAAATAGGATGTGAAGAACCATATTTATGAATTCATGTTTCATGATTTTTGAATCGTTAAATTAGGATGTGAAGAAACCTATTAAAAATTAATTATGATTCAACAAGGGGATTGAGAAATTTCATTCGAGTGTGTGGATTTATAAGAAGAATTGGATGAATGAATGTAAATTAAATGGATGAATTATTGTAGGAGTTAATTATATGTGAGTTTGATTTTATGTTTATAATTTATGAGAATTATCATCGATGAAAGGTGTTATAATTAAGATATTGATTGTGATTAAGTAAAAAAGGGATATGATTTTAAATTAAATCATGACTTATGTGTATGTTAATAACAACTGTGATTTTTGTATTATCGAATCATTAGAAATATGATAGTTTGTGTGTTTCTTTATGTTCCTTATATGTGATATACATTTGGGTAAAGGAGCCTTTGAGGAAAGTCAAGCTTGCCTATGCCTAATTAACATAGTGGTATGGGACGTTATAATGAGATATCCTATGACCCTTGACGGTTACTCTTAGGTATAATTTAAACAAAAGGTGTATCATTGAGCACTCACAAATGAAAAATATGTAAAAGTATCAAGAGAGAATTAAAGACCTTAATAAGATTTTAAGTAAGACAAAAAGTAAAGTAAGAAAGAAAGAAAGAAAGACATACAAAAACGATAATGCATGTATGTGTTTTGCACCACCGGATACCGCAAACAGGGCGAGACTTATGCCAAAATAAGTAAGCCGTCGTACCAGAAAATGTACTAAGTCGTCTGTATCGGATAATGTAGGAAGGGTGGTATAGTAACCCATTTGCTTATACGGTAAAGCAGTATTTTAAGTTATTACTGATGCATGTGAATGTGTTGTTCATGGAATGATAAAGTATGAAGTATAAAAAGTAAGAAAAGAAAGATCTCCAAAGATGTTAGTGCCTTGCTTAAGATAAATTTCCAAGGGTACTAGTTATCTGACATCAAGAAAGATCTCAAAGAAAAGTAAGAATGCAAGAAAAGTAAGAAAAAAATAAAAAGTAAGAAAGATAAATACAAGTGAGCACATGAAATAGTTGAAAAGAAAATATATTTCCTCACTCTGATTTATGTATGTGAATTGTAATCGAACTGTTAGTTGTATGTATGTTATCGTTATGATATTATTTACTATGAATTGTTATATACACGGAGTAAGTTGTTATTCAGCCGATGACTTTTGTTGTTGGTAGGTTCAAGATTTGAAATATTGTGCGCAGGAGCCTTGAGTTGATGAGGAGTACGTAAAGAAGATCTTGAGGTGATCATCCCAAAGAAGAACTGGATTTCAATGGATGGTTTTATTATTATTTTAATTATAAAAAATTGTTTAATTTCCAGAGAGATTGTAACTAGTTATTATGTTATAATCTTAATTTGAGATATTTAGATTTGATACGGTTAATTAAAGAGTTGAGAATCACGAGGATGATTCAGATTATGTTGGTTCAATTTAATTACAGATTTTTAATTGATGTTATTTTGAAATATTTAATGAAGAAATTTTTCAGTTTTGATTTTGGTATGCCTTTAAAGCTTATTATATAGATTAAGTCAAGTGAGTCACGTGCCAAAGTTCCTCATTCTCCTAAAGGGGATTTTGGGGCACGACAGAGATGGTATCAGAGCAAAGGCATTAGGTCACCTTGGGCTAATTGTCTTCTAAGTTGGAATTAGAGTTATTTTACTTTGAGTCCGATACCAGAAGTGGTATCAGAGCAAAGGCATTAGGTCACCTAGGGCTAAGTGTCTTTTAATTTGGAACTAGGATTATTTTACTCTGGGTCTGATACCAAAAGTGGTATTAGAGCAAAGGCTTTAGACCCCGTATGAGATAGAATTAAGACCATGAGGATTAAGGAGATTTACCAAGATAGTCAGATGGATTAGTCTTAAATCCGGATTGATACCATGACAGATGTGGTGTCATTAAGTTCGTTAGGACTTAGGCTTGTTGTGTAATTGTATGCTAATAAAAGTTATTATATGATGTTGTGTGTTATTATAGGTGATTATGAGTTTTGTATGCTAAAGTGATAATTATATGTTAGGATGCCTGATGTTCAAGTGGGACTTATGAGTTATTCTTAAATTCGGGTCGGATAGCGACAAAGCTAATGCATTAAGTTCCTAAAGGTTAAGTATATTAGAAGGAAAATCTTGAGCGAATAAGATTTAAATTCTTTAATTAAGACTTAGGTTTTGAACTCGTTATAAGTCTAGGTTAAAATGATTTCAAGTTACACTTACGGTTTATTAATTGCCCTTAAGACTTCCATCATGAGACACAATAACCAAAGTTGCTATTATCTAATGTTATCTTTTTTAGCATGAAATCTCTATGATGATTGTAAATATGCTATTATATTATTATGTGAAACATGATTTGTTATATGATATAAGATTGTGCACCTGATTAGAACACGTAGTTATGTATACATCTTATGCACCTTACTAATCAATGAGTACCTAAAACATGTTCTAACCGACACAATTTTTGACACATTCCTTTGTTACCAAAAAAAAAAATTTGTCTACTGCCTTTACAATTGGTAGTTCAATTATCACAATTAGGGTACACCATACTTGTGTTGCTTGGATTAGAACACATTAGTTGCTAAGAGACTTGTATTTTTATTCATCGTTAATCATGTCATTTATGACAATTGTCTTGATAAATGTGCCATGAATTGATTATGAGTTGTTACTTGTTAATAATTATTGTGTTATATGTTTAAAATAATTAGAAAAAAAAAGGAAAAATAATCAAAACAAGTCAAAGCATCAAGGTGGGAGACCCACCGGTTAACTAGCCTGTTAGAAATTCGCCTAGAAATCTTCTAAAATAAATATTTCCGAATATAATTCATTTGAACAACCACTAAGTTATGATTTATAAAAGTATAAGGGTATTGACGGAATTCAATAACCATAACAAAATTATAGGGAAAATGTCTCCTAAGTATACCGAGATTCAAAACCTAGTGGATCCTATCCTTGAAGAACGAGATCCCCTTAGATCTCATATGTTAGAATCTTCTTAATTTATTTAATTTAATTATGAATTTAGTTAATTAATATTCTTCATAATAAATGATGACTACTTATAAATCAAGCTCTCTATATTATATATGATATAATAAATCAAGAATAAGGTGTATAATAATTAGAACCTACATAGAGATGATAATAGAGAAAAGTCTCTTGGCCGTGAGTTCCACACATACAAGGTAATATTTACACTTATTTGACAAGATAAAGAATGACTTTAATGATTACATAGGTTGCTTTTAAATAAATATAAATAAGTGATTATATGAGTGAAAATAAATAAATAAAATAGCTTATATAATTACATGAATCTTTTTAAATATAATAAGTTTTATTAGAGTTAAAGATTAAAAGAAAGAAAAAGTTATGATTACAAATGTAAAATGTTATTATAGTAATAGATGAAAAAAATATATAGAATAATAATAAATAATAATTACGTGAGATTCTTTTAAGTATATTAGGTATGAACTCCCCATTTATAATTAAGTAACTGTGAGCTTTATCCGTCCAATGAGCTCATCTCAATCGCCTCGTCCGACTACACAAGGAAAAGTCTTTGTCATCTCAAAATAAAATGCCCAAACATCAGATGATGCGATGCAAGGTACGTCCTACACTAAGATAATCTTAAATGAGATGCCTTAGCAGAATGAGAAATTTTTTTGCTAATTTAGGTTTATTATATTACGTTTAATATGATTGTGTCCGATAGATGTTTGTATTATATAAGTATGTAGCTTGTACACTTGATTGACACACTTAGGCAAACTAATTCGAGAAAAGTATCCAATTTGTTTGTTTAAGGTATGTAATTTTGAGGACGAAATTCCTTTAAGGAGGGAGGATGTAGAGACCCAAAATTTAGTTTCTCGATATTCATGCCATTTATATGAATTTCTTGAAATATGTACCTCATTTTAAATGCATGCTCCTAAAAGATGAATTAAAATGGATGCCTTAACATATCCTCAAGTTCAAGAAGCCATAGTTTTGTCACCCCAAATCGGAATAGAGTGATTCTTGAATTTTTGGAAAGGTATTGGAACCCTCTTCAAGGTTCATGTTTACCATTTTTCCAGATCCTTAGTCGGAGTTAGGTTAAAAGTTAGATTTTTGAAACTAGGTCTGCTGAAATCCATTTCCAGACCAGTCAGCTTTAGGGGTAAATTAGTCCATTAATAAATAAGAATTAGAAATTTTACAAAACATCAAAGTTAATCCTCTTTGAATAACGAGTCTAACACAAGTTGAATCATCAAAATCCAATAACTGAGTCAAAAGTTACGGTCAAAATACCGAAAACAGTTCCGAGTCAAAAAATTTTAAAAAAAGGGGGCGATCGATCGCCCCCCACCGACGATCGATCGCCCAATGTGGGGAATTTTCCGGAAAATCATGATTTTCGACATTTTAGCTTCCCTAGGGTTCTCAAACTCTATAAATACTTCCTTAATACGTGAACTAGGTTTTCTAGAGCCCTATAAACATAAAAGGGAGAGAAAAGAGTATTTTGAGAAATCCAAATAGGGAAAAAAACCTAGAGATTTCAAGGATTCAACAAAAGAAGAAGGAAAGAGACTTGAGGATCTAGATTGAGCCTCATTCACAAGCGATAGATCATAGGAAAGCGATCAAGTGAAGTAAATAACTTTCCTTAGTTCTCAATATTAGAACTATTAATCTAAAGTATGAATCTAATGATAAGATCTATGTAAAGAACATGATTAAGATGTAAATAATGTAAATAACAAACCTAGTCTTCAATATTTTGAGTATTAACCTAAAAGATGGATTGAAAGAAGTAGACCTAAGTAAGAATATGAAATTAAAATAGGATGTGAAGAACCATGATTTGATTTATATCTTATTATTTATGGATTTGTTAAAATGGGATGAGAAGAACCATAATTATGATTTCCGTTTCATTATTTTTGATTTGTTAAAATAGGATGTGAAGAACCATATTTATGAATTCATGTTTCATGATTTTTGAATCGTTAAATTAGGATGTGAAGAACCTTATTAAAAATTATTTATGATTCAACAAGGGGATTGAAAAATTTCATTCGAGTGTGTAGATTTATGAGAAAAATTGGATGAATGAATGGAAATTGAATGGATGAATTATTGTAGGAGTTAATTATATGTGAGTTTGATTTTATGTTTATAATTCATAAGAATTACCATCGATGAAAAGTGTTATAATTAGGATATTGATTGTGATTAAATAAAAAAGGGATATGATTTTAAATTAAATCGTGACTTATATGTACGTTAATATCAACTGTGATTTTTGTATTGTCGAATCATTAGAAATATGATAGTTTGTGTGTTTCTTTTATGTTCCTTATATGTGATATACATTTGGGTAAAGGAGCCTTTGAGGAAATTCAAGCTTGCCTAGGCCTGGTTAACATAGTGGTATGAGACGTTATGGTGAGATGTCCTATGGCCCTTGATGATTACTCTACAAAAGGTGTATCATTGAACATTCACAAATGAAAAATATGCAAAAGTATGAAGAGAGAATTAAAGACCTTAATAAGATTTTAAGTAAGAAAAAAAGTAAAGTAAGAAAGAAAGAAAGACACACATGAACGATAATGCATGTATGTGTTTTGCACCACCGGATACCGTCAGCAGGGCGAGATGTATGCTAAAGTAAGTAAGCCGTCGTACCGGAAAATGTACCAAGCTGTCCGTACCGGATAATGTAGGAAGGGTGCTATCTCGATAAATTAAAGTATAGTAACCCCTTTCCTTATACGGTAAAGCGGTATTTTAAGTTATTACTTGTAGCACCCCGGACTTTCCATACTTAATGAATAGCACTTTCGTGCCTAATTGGTCTTTCTCGTAGTCTAATTAATAAATAAGGGAGAAATCGAAAATTCTAAAACGTCAGAAATGTTCTTTTTTTGAAAGACGAATCCAATGCAAGTTGAATCGTCGAAATCGGACGAACGAGTCAAAAGATATGGCCAAAATAGTTCTGACCTACAGAGCACCAATCGCTCGGTCCATTCAGCGATCGATCGGTCCAAAACTGATTGATCGGTAGCTATCGATTGGTCAAAAATTTTGTATGGAAAAATTTTCCAGAGAGCATGTTTTTGACCGGTCGCTCGATCAAGACACCGATCGCTCGGTAGGCAACCAATCGATCTGTCATAACCACCGATCGCTCGGTCCCTGCGTTTTTGCAGAAATTTTAGCAAGGGCATTTTTGTCTTTCGGGTGTTAAACCCTTACTTCATAAGGCTTGCCCGAGCCTTTAGGGCTTATTCAACATACTTAGAGGGTTTTGAGAGTTAGGAGAAGGGGATTTGCACCTAGGGTTTCCATTGGAGAAGGAATCAAGGGTTTGACAACCCTAGATCATCCTCAAACTTGGATTGCTTCAAGTTCAAGGCTCAAGCTCGTGGGGGATCTCGTTCTCAAGCTAGGGCAGCATTTTCCAAGGTATTTCAAGAGGTTTTTCTTCCCCAAACCAAGCCTCCCTCAAGAAAAGGTTTCCTCCTTTCAAGTTGGAGCTCAAATCAAGGTTCCTACCAAGATCAAGCCTTGATCTAAGGTTAGTACACCCTACTAACTTTCCCGAGCTATAACTTAGGTTTTCTATTTTAAATGGTGATTCTTTATATTATGCTTTCCTTCCCTATGAATTGTATCATCTCAATAAATATAAACAAGATAAGGAAAAAGGATATGGATGTGTATGGAATGTGGATTGAGGCGATGGGATGCCAAATGTATGATGTGTGATATGTGTGGTGTGGGAAATGAAAAATAGAGGATGGGCATTTTACAAATAATAAACTTACCCTTATGTGATTGGATGGAAAATATGTATTAAAGAAGAAGAAGATGAACTATTAATGGACATCGTATGTTATGTGTTGATAAATGCCTAACCTATGAAATGATGACTTAAAGGAATTGGATGTAAGCCTTATGTAATTGTTCTTGTAAATGATGACTCGACCAAATGCTATGTTGATCACCTAAATGTTTGCATGATATGCTATGAATTTAAAGGAAATGCAATATCTCTTTTGTTATCCTCATTCCCATGATTGTCACTATTGGCACGTACACGAGCACGCATGTTAGCATGAACCAAAATTTCAAGAGCATGTGCATATAATAACCAACAAGAAAATATTGCATGTCAAGGAGGTTGGTAGCCCAGGGAGATTCGGGTACTAGCCTCTGGCTCACAAGAAAACCCAACACACATATTGTCAAGGAGGTTGGTAGCCCAGGGAGATTCGGGTACTAGCCTCTGGCTCACGAGAAAACTAAACAAGTAATAAAAATCACATATTGTAAAGGAGGTTGGTAGCCCAGGGACATTCGGGTACTAGCCTCTGACTCACAAGAAAACCAAATATCAAGGAGGATGGCAGCCCAGGGAGATTCGGGTGCTAACCTCTGGCTCACAAGTTACAAGATGAAAGTTTGCAAGATGATGACAAGGCATTCATGCATGCATGCATATATGATTTTCTCAAGCTATACCAAGACATGAGACGGATTTCCAAGCATGATTTTTATCGGAGTTTTCGCATTCATGCACGCACGTCAGGACGATTGCATTGTACTGCTATTTCTTTTGTGATGTTCCTCTTACTACTCTGTACTGTATTACTGTCGCTGTGTTTTGTTATTGTTATGGTTAGCTAGTAGCTTGTACTTTCTAAGTATTTCATGCTCAGCCATACTTTCATGTCGGCAGGTATTGTAAGAACCCTCGACCCGGAGCCTTGGGTCAAGGAAGAGTATATAGAAGAGAGAGAGCCGTCTATCCCACTGCAGTCTCAGGCAGACCGAGACCTTGACGTATGGCCAAACCTCGACTACTGTTGAGGGGAGAGTATGAGAGGGTCTTTTATGTATTTTGACATTTTGATAGGTGGGCCTGTCCACCTTAGTCTTAGGCATGTTTGTATATTTATGATCACTTGGAATACCATTTTGAGAACTATAGAAGAAATGAAAAGTTAGTTTATGCTTCCACATTTATGTTTAGCTTCCACGCTCTGATTATCATTGTTTTAATACTGTAATTATCTTGTTCATGACAGGATGGTTTCGCAGGTACGTATAGTCACGCCTAAAGTATCCCTAAACTCTTAGGGGGTATTTTGGGGGGGCGCGACATTACTGATGCATGTTAATGTGTTGTTCATGGAATGATAAAATATGAAGTATAAAAAGTAAGAAAAGAAAGATCTCCAAAGATGCTAGTGCTTTGCTTCAAGATAAATTTCCAAGGGTACTAGTTATCGAGCTTCAAGAAATATCTCAAAGAAAAGTAAGAAAATGAGAAAAGTAAGAATGTAAGAAAAGTAAGAAAAAGAAAGTAAGAAAAAAAATAAAAAGTAAGAAAGAAAAGTACAAGTGAGCACATGAAATAGTTGAAAAGAAAAGATATTTCCACACTCTGATTTATGTATGTGAATTGCAATTGAACTGTTAGTTGTATGCATGTTATTGTTATGATATTGTTTACTATGAATTGTTATATACGCGGAGTAACTTGTTACTCAGCCAATGACTTTTTTTGTCGGCAGGTTCGAGATTTGAAATGTTGTGCGCAGGAGCCTTGAGTTGAAGAGGAGTACGTAAGAAAGATCTTGCAGGTGATCATCCCAAAGAAGAACTGGATTTCGATTGATGGTTTTATTATTATTTTAGTTTATTGGAAATAGTTTAATTTCCAGAGAGATTGTAACTAGTTATTATGTTATAATCTTAATTTTGGATATTTAGATTTGATACGGTTAATTAAAGAGTTGAGAATCACGAGGATGATTCAGAATATGTTGGTTCAATTTAATTACAGATTTTTAATTGATGTTTAGTTGAAATATTTAATGAAGAAATTTTTCAGTTTTGATTTTGGTCAGCCTTTAAAGCTTATTAAATGGATTAAGTCAACTAAGTCACGTGCCAAAGTTCCACATTCTCCTAGGGGGGATTTTGGGGCACGACATCCTCTAACCCCGTCCTTATTCCCTAATCTTCATACTCCGTCACATGCTATTCTACCCAAGTCCACACACCCACCGTCTACCACTCATCAAATAAACCCACTTGTTACTCAACCCACTTACCCATTTTCTTCTACTCATCAAATGAACCCATAAAAATCTAACATTTTTAAGAAGAAAATTATGTTTTCTCCTAAACACTCATTACACACACTACTCATATTCCACATCTTGATTTCATTGAACCTACATCTTACACCCAAGCCTCCAAATCATCAGTGTGGCAGGAAGCAATGTCTAGGAGTTCACTGCCTTACAAAAAAGATACAAATATAATCTCACTTTGTCACCAAAGTATAAAAAAATCATTAATTAAATATGATTTATCAATAGGAAAAAACCATTTATATACAAAAAAATTTCAATAGTTAAACAATAGCCTTTAAGGTCACTAATGTTAGACATATATGCCCAAAAAAGTCATTCCGGATTTGTATTAATCTATATTATTAATATAGCATCTTTACATTCACACATTGTCTTCTGCATTGGGTAAAATATTATAAAGTCTCTCATAAGATAAGATGACTTTCTCCTTTAGGTAACATTGTAGGAAAACCATCCAGTTGGGTTTGAACCAAGTGCTAAGGGGATATGGTTTTCTGGTTCCCTGTAGACCTAGAATTGTTTTAAGTTATTTAGGATACATCTGGACAATGTATTCCAATTAACTTAAACATGATGAGTTCCTTAAGATGGAGTGATGAATCTCAATTACTGAGAGAAGGGTCTCTTGACTAAGATGTGTATATAAGTAACAAGTACTTATATTGCAACATGATCGCATAGTGGATACCCTTAGATATATACTATCTATATATTTAGGTTAGTCCATTTGACAGAATGTCCTTAACCTGAGAGGTCGACATCTTCTCTGGTATTTGCCTATGTAGTTTTGATGTAGCCAATCATCAATGTCCAATACACCGGACTAAATACGGGCTCATTGGGTTATGTACGCTATACTTGAAGAAGTGTGTGCATGCTCAACAAAGACTCCACTGCTCTTTATCTAAGTTATTTATATTGAGTTGATACTTGTCAAAACAGGACTTGAAAATTCAGCAGGTGTTTATTGATGAAATTGTTTTATCGAAATGATTATTTTCTGAGTAAAAGAAAAGAAATTATTATTATTATTCCTTTTTAATAAATTTCAAATTATATTTGAAAGTCCAAGTTTGACTAAAGGTATCAAAGAGAAAAGGTTCTCAGTATAAGATTAGCCGACAAGCCTAGTTCTAGTGTACCCAAGCCTACTTCTAGTGCACCCCCGCCTAGTTCTACCCCAGACCAAAAAGTGCAACCAATTGGAAAGTTTGCTACTTGTGAGGTTACCCCTCAAACTCAATTCCACATTGAGTATTTTCGACGGTGTCCGGAAACGGGCTTGACTGTAGTGGAATTGGAGAATAGGGGTTCCATTGTCTTCTAGTTTCCCCAGTTAAGGCCTACCCTAGGTTGGTTCGCCTATTTTATCAAAATATGGTTCAACTTGGGAAAAAGAGAAAGGAAACCGAGGAAGAATGGGATGAGGGACATGATGAGGATGTGGGTGATGAAGAGGTAGAAGAAGAGGTATAGGATGCCTTGGAGGTTACTGTCAAGAGGCGTACTTTTGAGGTTACCAGAGACTCTATTGCCCGGGCCATAGGATGCCCAACTGATTCTTATCATGGGTATCCTTATAGGATAGCACCACAACCCGCCAACCTTCATGAGATTATTAGAGAGATGTGTGGGGGGAAGTATCAGAATGAGAGGATGAACTGTACTAGTAGGTCCTACCTCCCCCCAAGGCTATGGTTTATAGACTTTGTTTTCCAGCGCAACCTATATCCTATAGGACATATTACAGAGCGGAGGGGTGCCCTATTGACTACCCTTTATGAGATGTGGGCGGGGTATTGGGTCAATGCAGGCGATTATATTTACAGGACTATACCAAGAATATTGCATGAGGCAATTGAGACCCAAAAGCAAGGTAGTGTGAGTTGGCACTTGCTTTTTAGGAATGTGATTACCCAGTTGTTAAGGGCACAGGGGCATGTTATCAGTGAGGATGAGCCTGAGGCAAGGATTGTTAGTTTTGATGAGAGGCCTTGGGAAAAGAGTTATAATGCACTGAAGAAGGCAACAAAGAAGAGAATCCTGACTGCGGAGCATCCGGAGGAGGATATTAGAGATGCCCAGCCTGATGTCAACAAGACCCATCCACCTATAGCTGATCCCCACCCTCCTACCCATGATTTTCAGCCTACCCCACCTTCACCTCATGACCCACTCCCCCACCACCGTAGTCTACTGCCCAACCTGAGGCCCCGGTATACATGACTCGTCGGTAGTTTTTGGCTTATCAGGCTGTGTTGGAAGAGAGATGGAAGGCGCAGTGTAACTATCACATGACTCAACAGGCTAAGATCCAGTAGTTCAGAGATTAGTCAGCTTAGAGATGGAGGTAGGCTGATGCTTTTTATGATGAGGCGAGACAGCATTGGGTCCACACTGATTAGTTATTTGCACAGCAGTCTCAGCAGATTTTGACTTTTAGCAGATTATGCAGGCTACCTTTGCTGCTCATTTTCCTCCACCACCTCCTCCTCCTCAGTGATAGAGTTCATGTCGATAGGTTGTTTTTCTATTTTTATTTGAGTCATATGTAAGGAGTTCTACTCCTTTTCTTTTCTTCCGTCCGATGTAAAGAGTTTATCTCTTTTTCATTTCTTTTGTTCATCGAGTCAGTTGTTCTATTTGTAGATGCAAACTATTTCTTTTCATATATATATTTTGGATGTTTGTTTCGCCTATTGTTTATTATTTTTTGTGGAATGCTACTAACTCTGTTAGGTGTCTTATGGAAGAAGTTTGGGGTGACTTTCATTGTTAGTTTTTTTTTATTCCCAAATTTTCTATTTCTTTCATGAAGTGCATTTCACCAGTCAGGTATTATTGTTCTCATCCCTCTTTGTGCTTTATTTCTATTTTTACTTTGGGGACAGTATAAACTTTAAGTTTGGGATTGGGAAATAATAGGTTAGACTATTATTTTTTGTACTATTCTTGGATGATTGTGCAAACATGAAATCGGGTAGGACATGCAAAAACTGAAATTTTTTTTTAGATTGTTCTATTCTAAATTTGAAAGATTGTGATGCATATAGGGTAATCCAAATCTTATTTATAGGGTTAAATTTGAGAACACATAATCTCAAATACACATTGTTTTTAACCCTACTGAACTACAAAAGCTTAAATTTTTTTTTCCAAAGTCATGAATACACTTTGAAATTGGCACAAGCACTCGAATACATTGTCTAGTGGGGTTTGAAACCAAACTAATTGATTAGTGCTTTTGTTAACTCATAGGAAGTTGGATGACCTAGAAATTGAACACCAACCTTGGCTAAAGTGAAAAGTTGATAGAAGAATGGGCTACCTGACCAAGTTTTACACTTAGTAACTGGGCCTCTTACCTCACTAAGCATAGAGTGTTCACGTCAAACCGTGTGATGTTTGGAATGGATAAAATAACTTAGTGTGACTAGTTTAAGTTCGTAGCCTATTTAACTCAAGTTAATAAGCCCATAGAGGTGTCTTTACACCTAGTGCCCTAAAGCCATCTGGTTTGGGAGTCACCGGCCTAACACTTGCTACCTGGGTTGTCTAGAGTGCTTAATGAACTTAGATTTTGTACAGTCACACTTATAAAAAAAAATAGTATTGAATGAAAGCCTTAGGGTTGGGAGTTTAAATTGAAAGGAAATTCAATAACAAGTGAGAAAACAGAAAAACTATTAAAAAGTAAGGTTGAGATCACACATTTGATTGTTAGTACACATTACACATCAAAGAAAATTCTGACAAATCTTTTAAAAAGCTGAACTTTTCAGAGCTGGTTACGAATGGTGTGAAATTGAGAATGTGGAAAGTTGAAAATTCAACCTTGATAATAATTTGTGGATTATCTTGTATGTTTTGTGATTATGAAAAATTTGGAATAGGTTTCAATCACTGTTTTGAGATTTTCTTGTTTTACTTGAGTATATTGTACAGTTACAGGGTAGTACAGATGTTTGTGAGTGTCATCACGGTAAACATTCATGAGACTTCACTCGTCCTCTAGGGCCACCTAGGGATTTAAAAGGCTTGTTGCATATGCAAAATGCAACCGGGAATGCCACGAAAGGGGATGTAGATATAGTTTAGGTTAGTTTAGTTTTATTTTATTCTTCATTACTTGAGGACTAGCAATGTATAAGTTTGGGTTGTGATAGGTGCTATATATTACACATATATGCACCTCAAACTTAGCTTGTTAACCCTTTAGGGTAATCTTTTACACCATTTTAAGCTACTTGGGTGTTTTTAATGTTTTTAGGTTCATGCGAGGAAACGAAGATTAATAAAAAAGATTAAAGATGTCCAAAAGGCTCAAGCAAGGTTCAACCATGATGAAAAAAGAAAAAGGAAGAATTCTGAAAATTTTACTACCTACGATAGATCGCAAGCCAGGTTGCGATCGATCACAGGTAAGTTCGATAGATGATGGAAGCCTGCGATGGATCACACAAATGGCAAAGAAGTATTGAGATTTTTCCCTGTATGCAATCGATCATAGGTGTTGTGTGATCGATCGCACTTGGCGTTTTTTGTCCGGTAATCTCATCCGGATTTGAAGAATTGGAGTCCTAATGGGTTTCTAAGAACCCTAATCTGAAAAAGAACCCTTCTATATATAAATAGAAGACCTTGTGGACTAAATATACATAAGAGATTTTGAATCAAAAAAAAGAAGGAGCTCTGGAGATCAAGGAAGCCATGAAGAAGAGTTCATCAACTTTGTCTATGAAGATGATGCACTCCTCCCTCACAATGAACTAACTTTCCATTCTAGGGTTTCGATGAAACCCTAGCCAAGTAACTTGGTCTTTTATTTTGTTTTATTTTGATTTCTTATTTGTAGAACATTGATTGCATAATGAGAGGGTTGGTTGGTTAACAACCAAATTTATTGGATTTAAATTTGATTTCAATGAAAATTCTATCTTTGTCTTATGTGTTAAGAAATTGGAATTAAAATCACTTGTATTAATTTTCTTTAGAATTTTAACATAGGTTTTATGCAATGGTTTTAACATATCGAGAGATTAGATCCGAAGATATTTTATGCTAAGAGAAGACGAGTGATCATACTACCCTAGTTTAATGTATATCACTCGTGCTAACCAAAGATACGATATGCTTAGGATATAATCCCTTGTAACTTTCTTGATCAGTTGAGAGGGAATCCGCTGTCACTCTAACTAAATTGTTTGCAAATTAAGAGGTTAAAATAAATTCAGAATAAGGATTAGTTATGAGGTTAGTGGTGGATTCGAACACCCTAGATCTTCTCTCCAATGGATTTAAAAACCCAGTAGTGATAATTGAATTAGAAATCTTAATTAGTTTAATTAATTGTTTTAGTTTAATCAAGTAAAATTCAATTGTCTAAATTATTAGTTTAGAATTAATCTTGAAAAAAGACAACGAAACCAGCGCAGTACTCAGAGGTTCGATACCCTTACTAGTACTTTCTACGGAATTATTACTATAAGGAATAATTAAAATTGCGTGACAATCAGTACACACACTGAAGCCTAATCTCCCCATTCTCAGATCTTTAATCTATCTGTTTTTCAGGATTGTTTATTAGTATTAGATAACATGTTTTGCTAAATTGCGCCTTTTTTTTCCAATAGTATTTTGGATATTGTTGAGTTTTAAATTTTTTTTATTCTAGGGTATTTATTCATTCTAATGTACGCATGTGGGTGCGTTGATTTAAGATGGATGCAAACGTAATGGGGGTAGTGAGGGATTTTGATGCGATGATGAGCTTAAACACCAATGGTGTTGATAGGGCAGAGGACTGAGATACACAATCTTGCCGTGAGCCTATTCAGAATAAACGACTTCTCCTTCCACTGATCACAAATCCCTTCCCACGCCTTTTACTTTCTTTATTTCATACCATTTTTAAACTATTTTTTATTAGTGATTAGCGCTAATTGTTTTAAACTTAACTAATTCAAATTTAATACTTTTTATTTTTTTTAAAATTAAGGTTAGATTAATGAATTTTGGGCTGATTGAATCTTAATTATAATTAGTGGGTGTTAAAAAAAAGGGTGAATATTAGAAGAGACGGGAACTAATGAATATCAACATTTTGTTACCCTTATATATTTCTTTATTTTGGTAGATGACATCATGGGAAATAAACAAGGAAATGCTTAAATGCTGCATTTCATTGGTGAGTCTTTTTTTAACACTTATTAATTATGGTTAAGATTTACTCATCCATGAGGTTCATTCATTTAACTTTGTTTTATAAAAAAAAATATTAACTTTGAATTAGTTATCTTCCAAAGAGAAATATGTCTTACCACGGAACAGAATTTCATACAAGTTTCTAAAAGTATATATATACTAGTAGAGACCATGCACAGGCAATAATTTATGAATATCTAAAATTAAATAATATTATTTATTTACTTAAATATTAAGTAATATATTTTAAGAATATTTAATAAATTTATTTTTAATAATATAATATAATTTTATTTTTATTTGATAGACATTATTATTTGTATTATTTAATTGATTTTTAATAATAATTTATTATTATTTTAATATTCTTTAATAGAAAATCATAACTCTCTTAGTATTAAAATTAAATTAATACACATAAGAGTTGAAGATAAGAGAGTACTCTATAATAGTGGAGATATAGAGGGCTCTAAGATGAGATAGTGAGTCTCAAACCTACTTGCAAGAGTTGGAGATAAGAGAGGACTCTACAATAGTGGAGATAGAGAGGGCTTTAGGATGAGATAGTGGGTCCCAAACCTGAAAGATGAGGATTAAAGAGAAAAGTCACGTGTCATCTCTAAAATAGAACTTACAGGATTGAAGGGATGGGAGTTTGGAGAGCAAAGAGAGAAAGTCTTATTTCTCTATAGTATAAGTAGTATATATATATATATATATATATTATATATGTATGTTTTTTTTTTTTTGGCAATATCATGTCCTTTTGGAAGTCTATGTTGTTTTGTTCTAGTAGTTCGCCTTATGTTTCCTAGTAGTTGGCCTTCTGTTTCCCCTTTTGTGGGAGGACTCAGGTTTGAGTCCAAACAGTTGTGTGACCTACATATAATAACCAAATTCCTAATTTAGAAGTGTAGCAATTTTTTTTCTTTTTATTTTGTTGCACAGTCTAGGGGTTAGTATCCACTCAAGGCAAAGTGTGGGGAAATCACAGAGGCCCACCTGACGGGACTCAATCCCGGATTCACCCTCCTAAAGAGGAGATACACTACCACTGGGCTAGTCCCATGGTGTGTAAGTATAGCAATTGAGAAGCTCATTAAACCTATCAACCTTAGATAAATGATAGTACCAAAAAAAAACTTATCCCATTTCGGACAAGGATGTGAAAGTTAATATTAACTAGGATGTTAGTTAATTGTTTATCAATTTATTTTTACTTTTTTCTTTTATTAGTGGGTGAAGTGTTATGTTAGAACTTAGGTGAACCTATTACACCACAAGATTTGAACTTAGTGCCATAAAGAAATTCACATCCTACCACTAGAAAACTAAGGGATGTTAAGATTATAGGTTTTTAATTTAATTAATATAGATAAGTAATGGAAAATAAAATCTTTAGCTTTTGTAAATAAGTAATGGGATAATTTAGTTACTGGTATAAATGAAGAGTACTCCCCTCTTTCCTCTCCAAGAGTGTACTAATTTTTATGAGATTATATTGTTGTTTTATTAATGAGTTAAGTCTTATAAAATGTGTTTGTGGAAGGTACTGGGTTCTACTTCTCACCCCCCCCCCTTTGGGGCCAGTACGACACGCATTCCCGCTCTCAATCTCTCTCTGTCTCTCTCTCTCTGCTCTATTCTCTCTTTCTCTACTCTATTCTCTCCCTAATTGTGGACGTTGTGCAGGTTCAGCGTCACCAACTCCACGGCCATCATCGATTGTGGACTCTGTGCAGGTTCTCTTGCTTAGACCTTTGTTTGCTAAGGTATAATTTTTTAGGGGATTTACACTCATATTAATAATGTTGGACTAAACTCTATAGTAATTAGTAGCTAAACGATGTGCTAGTAGATGCTGATTTTTAGTATAATTCTTTTCATGCGATTGGTTGATTAATTTCCATAGTCTGATTAAATGACATAATTATGTCATATTTTTTATTTTGTTGATTGATCAGATTGTATAATTTCTTGTAGTTGGCATAATTATGACATTTTTTATAGGGGAAATGATTTGCTCAAATGACTCAAGGAAATTAAAAATTATAATTGACTATCAGTAGTCTATAATTAGATATCAAGAATGTTAATTGATTGAGCCAACTCAATAACACACTTATAAATAGACTTGCATTGGAGTTGAGTTGAGCCGAACTTAACCAAGCTTGGGCTTGGTTTGAACATTCTCGAGTTCGGCTTGAGCTTGATTCGAGCTCAAATGTTAAAGCTTGATTCGAGGTTGAACTTGATTCAAGTCGAGCATATTTGGAGGAGGAATGCATCTGCCCCTCGTCTAAATTGTGTACTTGGAGAGCCATTGGGGAGATGCTACCGAAATTTCCTTTAAATTGAACAAAGCATGTGAGGTACTGATTCTTAGAGATTATGTATTCCTGAATGGGATAGGAGCACCTCACCCAATATGTATTCAATAACCATGTTGCATGCATTACCCTAATCATAGCGTGTTAGTTCTGTATCATATTGAGTTAATGATCCACATATTCATTATAGTAGACACAACTAGTAGCATCCACTAATGACAGACATATATTGTCTTCTATTGTTAGTGATTACAATAACTGATAAAGTCACCATGGATAAAAGTTGGGTTTTTGTAAACAAATGGAGTGATATATATAAAGCGGGTGTGAAGAATTTCTTGGATTTTGCATTTAGTAAGTCAACTCACGTGACAGTACTATCAAGTGTCCGTGTAAAAAATGCAGTAATCGATATTATTAGATACGGCCCAGTGTATACGAGCATTTGATTTGGGATGGATTCGATAAGAATTATATCACGGCTACGTGGATTTTCCACGGGGAAAGACCTCATTCTAGATATTTAACTGCCCAAATGGTGAGAGACGAGAATATCCCTGTAATTGATTATATGCACGGGATGTTGCGCGCGGCATTCGGGTTAAATCGTGCAAACGAAGTGATAGTTGATGAGGGACCAAGTGAAACAAGAGAGAGTCCCAACGCAAAAGCCGCAAAAATTCTATAAGCTAGTGGAAGATGCCAAGCAAGATTTATATCCCGAATGTAAAAATTTAAGTGAACTTTCTTTTATCGTTCGGTTATATCACATTAAGTATCTCAATTGATGAAGCAACAAATCATTCACAGTGTTACTTGAGTTACTGAAAGAGGTATTTCCCAAGGGTGAGACATTGCTTGCATCCTTCTACCAAACTAAAAAAATAATCGGAGAATTAGGTCTTGGTTATAATAACATTGATGCATGCCCAAATGATTGCATGTTATACTAGAAGGAACATGTCAATGATATTGCATGTTCCGTCTGTGGTATTTTATGGTGGAAGACTACGGACTCCTGTATAACGCCATCATCTAGGAAGGAAGGCAGAATTCCAGCAAAGGTTTTTCGTAATTTTTTGTTAAAGCCCAGACTTCAAAGACTTTTCATGTCAAATAAGACAGTTGGGTCCATGAGATGGCATGCAGAGGGTAGCACCCAAGATGGGGTTCTAAGAAATCCAACTGACTCTGAAGCCTGCGACATCTTGACGAACAATATCATGAATTTGCTGTAGAACCTCGTAATGTCAGACTTGGGTTAACAAGCGATGGTTTTAATCCACTCGGTATACTTAGCATCGCACACAGGCGATATTACATAGTTGCTTGCTGCACCGTTGAATATTGAGGAAAAAACAAAAGAAACTTGGATAGCACGTCTTGATCTTCAAGATATGGGTATTAGAACTGTGTTTTATCCACATGCTGTAGGACAAAAAACATATTTACCTGCAGCATGCTTTTCTATGTACACCGATGAGAGAAGTATTTTCTGTAGCATAATTGCAAAGGTCAAAACTCTAGATGGATATACGACCAATATTTCAAAATGTGTGAACCTGAAAGAGAGCAAAATTGTAGGGTTGAAAAGTCATAACTGTCATATTTTAATGCAACAACTACTTCCATTGGCAGTGCAGAAATCACTGTCAAGGAATGTAAGTGCACCGTTGATTGAGTTGAGAAAATTTTTTAGAGGGTTATGCTCTAAAGTTGGCACCATCGAAGAATTCATAGAACTCGAGGCTCGATGTGCAGTTACACTTTGCAACCTCGGGAGGATTTTTCCACCAGCATTCTTTGACATCATAGTACATCTAGCCATCCATTTGGCAGGAGAGGTCAGGGTTGCAGGTCCAGTACAATACCGATGGATGTACCCGATCGAGCGGTAAGTGCTATGTGTTACGTCATTTTTTCCTGCAGTATGTTACTAAGTCATATTCTGTTATCTGACTTTGACATTAAATGCATTTTTATTCTTTCTATAACAGATACCTCCATACTTTGAAATCATATGTACGTAATATAAGTAAACCAAAATGTTCTATAGCAGAGGGATATCTTAGTGAAGAATGTGTCACTTTTTGCTCGAGGTATTTGCACGATGTTGAAACAAAGTCCAACCGTGCAGCACGCAACTATGATGAAGATGGTGTAGGGACATATAAAGGATTGTCCATTTTTTCTACACCTGGTCATGCTCTTGGAAAGGCGGTGACTGCATATTTATCTGATGAAGTATCAACGCAGATACACCGTTATGTCCTTTTCAACTGTCCTGAAGTGGCACCATTTATTGGGTAAGGCCACTCCACTAGGGATTTACATGAATTAAAAGCACCCTGCAGGTGGATCACTAGTTAACCATGATGATTGAAATGCAAGGCACACTTAGACAAGATAATGCTTGAAAATCCCCATAAGCGGCAAATTGACATTGACCACATCCACAATAGTACCTTTCCAAACTGGTTTGCATCCAATGTTAGTAATATATGCAACGTATGTTTAAACTGTTAACAAAACCTGCTCCTATTTTTCCCTGTTTAATAACATGAACTACTAAACACTAACAGGTTACTACGTTGATTCGTGGAAGTCCAGAGCATATACGTAATGATCTTAAATGGCTAGCTTGTGGCCCATTGAAGATAGCATGATACTTTGAACGGTTTGTCATAAATGAGTTTCAGTTTCGAACGAAGTCAGTTGATAATACCAAGAAGACGCAAAATAGCGGTGTGGTCTTGTCTGCAGAGACCCCGCGTACAGGCGATATTACATAGTTTGGCATTTTCCAAGAAATAGTTCAACTAGACTATTACGAAGGGAGAAAGGTTGTGTTAGTTAAGTGTGATTGGGTAGATGTTATGTCTCAAGGTAGGGGCGTCAAGGAAGAAGTGTTCCAATTGACACTTGTTAATCTTCAAAGGATGCTAAAAGCCAATGAACCTTTTGTGCTCGCCTCACAAGCAAAGCAATGTAAGTCTTTTATGTCGAAGATTGGGTCGAAAAAGACTGACACGTCGCTATTCAGTTCGAACCAAGGGAATACTTTGATATGCAAGAGAGAGTACATCCCAATTTGGGGGAGGCATTGCCCAAAATCATGCAACCAAACGTTGTACGATTGGATGACATTGGACTGGATGTTGAAAACATCCTATATCTTAGGGCAAATATCCCTAGCACAACAATTGATGTACCTCTAACCATCAACAAGGCAGAGCCTTTACATGACCGCTTAAACGAATTTGAAGGACTTTCTATCTAAACACTTGATGTAATAACATTTTTCTAAAGAATTACAATGTTCTTTTTTGCTAATGGAATCATAATTTGCATCTTTGTTACAAGAATTTTCATGTAATAACTTTATAGTTCCTGTTTGTGCCAATTTTCATTCTAATTTTCCATACACATTTATGTTATAGCATAATATCATTAACCTAAACATATAATAAGCACTTATGAAGAGGTCAATACTTCATTCATCCATGATATAAAATGTAATTAATTACTACTTTATTGCATGAATATTTTATTTAAACCATCTTAAATTGTAATGATTGTACAATGACCTATCTTATTCATGAAATGTTAGTAAACAATGTTAAATTGTATATTTAACTATGACACTGTGACAGCAGGATGCTAGGGTACAACAGACGACCGCGCAGGGCTAGTGAGGCCTCCACATCTTGTTAGGTTGGTACATCCCACCCAGTGATTGAGGCAGAGCAAGATCCAATTCACCTCGATGACCATGTGTTGGAGCAGTCAGGGCTAGCCCCACAGGACACAACAGATCCTACAGTAGGTACATATTCCAATGATACTTTTCTTTATTTACGATATATAATTACTTTTCATTTTTATATTGTATTAATGTAATTATTTTTCCTGTACAACACCCAGTATACGTCCCATGGGTGCAAATAGGCTGCCCACCCCTGCCCCCAGCAGGGGCAAGATCCACGATTGTTAGGGTTAACGACCAGGGATAGCCCATTGGCTCTAAAGCGACGAAGTTAACGACATACATAGGGCAAAGAACGAGGATATCATCCCATTAGGGATACATAAAGACTGGAGGCATGTCCCTAGGGAGAACAAACAGGCCATGCTAGATATCATTTTGGTAAGACAATTGGGTGTTTTCCCTTTTGTCATTTATTTCCTTATTTTAACCTTCACTATACTAATAGTCTGCCATGGTAATCCTTATTTTCTCACAGAGTTGTTATGAGCTCCCTGAACGGCAAACGAGGGCTTGGGTGCTATAGAAATGCAATTCACTGTGGAGAGCTTCGCGGAAGAGTTTGTACAATAAATGGTACAAGCCGGAGTGCCCACTACAGGAGCAATATGAGTATGTGGATAATAGAGTAAAACCAGACCAGTGGAGGGCACTTGTGGACCACTGGAGGAAAGAGGAGGCCCGGGTATAAAAATGGTTTGTGTATTCAATTTCAGCCCTTATATGATCAATACACTCACAATACTAACTGACTTACAATATGTAAATAATAGACTATTAGGGAGAGGAATAGGCAGAATCGATCGCACCTTATTATGTCTCACATAGCTGGGACGAGGCCTTATGCCCAGTACAGGGCAACTGAGGTATATGTATTACTTTCATTTAGGGGATTATGTATTCAATTAATTCTTTCGATAATATATTCGTTGTGAAGTTGTTAGTCGCAATTACATTTTTCATGAAGTGTGCCAACCATCCGGATGGGCTAGAGCTGGACCGGCTTCATATGTTTGGGGTGTTCCATACACGCTGGGATGAGACATTCGTCGATCACACATTGAAGATGTTGCACGTATGTTTACGCATTTCATGATTCGTATTCCTGTAATTGGTGAAAAATGTGTTTTTTTATAACATACTTGATTATCTAACTTGACTATATATCTATAACTGTAGGGGCAGATGACTGAGAGGTTAAGCCAGCATCCTGAGGGCACCGAGAGTAGCACTGCCCGGAATGAGGTATTCACACAGGTGATGGGTCTAGACGGACATGGGAGTGTCCGCACTTATGGACTGGGTGTTACCTCCTCATAGTTCCACGCTTCTGAACTAGATCACTGGAGGCAAAGGGCACAAGATGCTGAGGTTGCGCAGCGGGCACAAGAGGATGTGTGACTGGCACAGGAGGCTGTGCACCAGGAGACTGTGGTGAGGTTGGAGACTAAGATGGGTACATACCGGCAGTACATGACCGACGTTGCAGGCTTCTTCCAAACTGGAGCATTCCCATCATTCCCCACACCATCATCCCAGCCTCGTCCATCTCAAGATGACGATGCCACCCAGTCCCCAGATGTCCCCCTTGGTTAGACTTTAATCGTCACATGCTTGCTTGGCATGTGAATAAATTTAAACTGTTAACACAAACTTCATATTTTTTCATATATTTGGTATTGTGATGCGCACATTAATCTTTCTATGCCGGTCGATTCTGATTGAAATTGTATATTTGTATGTAGTTGAATAAGAATTTTAATCTTTTTGGGTTTCTAGCTTTCAGCTCTTGATCTGGCTCATTTTTTTAATATACATGTTAGTTCTCTAAGTTATGATCATGCCGATTTTTTGTTGGTCTTTTGTTTTTGCAGGATTCTGTAGCTCTTTGTAGATTATGAAGAAAAACACCTAATTCTAGAAGAGATGCTTCTTTATTGTTGATTTTAATGGCTAACAAGTAATTCTACATGTTTCTAGTGTAGAACTTCCGTTTGAGTTTACTAAGTATGGCCTAATTTGCATTATGAATCTCGGAGATTGATTTACTTGGCTTTTACCTCATCAAATTTGCAATGTTGATGATGATGTGGTGACAGGGTTAATGAATGTATGTGAATGTTAATGTGGATGTGTGGATTGATGGCAGGGTTAATGAATGTATGTATTCCTTAATGCGGATGTGTGGATTGTGGATGTAAATTAATAATGTGGGTTTATAATGAGGAATGTTGATATTATGTAGAATGGTTGAAAACAGGTGATAGGAAACAGGTTTTGGGTTACTGGTTATTTGAAAAAACAAATTGAGATTAAAGACGAAAATATTTCTGTTTCGAATGAAATTGTGATATTAGACACAGAAATATTTCCGTCACTAACTATTTCCATCACATATAAGATATTTGCAATGGAAATACTTCCGTTAACTAACTCATAATTAGAGACGAAAATATTTCTGTGTCTAAAGAGTCGGAAATAATTCCGTTGCCAACACGATATTAGATACGGAAATAGTTCCGTCTCTAATAATATCACTAGAGACAGAAAATTGTGATGTCATAAATGCATGGATTTGTTACGAAACAAGGCTTTAGACATGGAAAATTTTCGTCTCTAATTCAATATTAGAAATGGATTTCTTATTCTGTGTCTAACAGCATCAGCCACAGTATAGAGACGGCTGTTATTTCTGTGTCTAATAGTATTAGACACGGAAAATTCCTATTAGAAATGGAAATTTCTATTGCTAGTCGGTTTATTTGTTGTAGTGATGTGGCAATTGTGGTATGAATGATGATTGGGCAAAGATAAGCTCACCACGCATTCAATTATGTAGACAAATTCCATGTCCATGTGGCCCTTTTAACATCATTTAACTATGGTTAAGCTTAAGAAAATTAAGGTTAATTTTTTTGTTTTTTTCCTTTTAAAAAACTAAGGTTAGATTGCTTAACCCTAGGAGTGAGTGAATCTTAACCACAGTTGATGTGTGTTAAAAATGGGGGCAATTGACCAATGAGCGCAAATTTTACTACGTAGTCAAATGCAGTGGTAAGTTAAGCATGTCCCATGATGAATGTGCTAATTTTTATTAGATAATGTTTTTGTTTTATTAATGAGTGAAGTTTTATAAACCAAAGTGTTTATTTTTATTTTGTTATTACTCAAAATTATATTTTGGTACAAGATATGTAATTTATTTGATTCAATTTAAATTTATTAGATTTTACGTTATTATTTCAAGAGGAGGACTAGACCTAGAAACACCATTCAATTTTTTTTCAAACTCTAATGGTAGGTGCAACACATGCAATTGTTATCTCTTCAACTGGTTAAATAACAAAATTTTCAAAGGGAAGACTTATTTGGTTTATATGGATTTTCAAGGTAACAAATAAAAGTAGTGACACTTGTTGTTACCACTGTGAGAGCTTGGAAATATGTGACTAGAGCTATCATTTCTTTCATTTTAATTGGTAAATTGCTTCAAAACAACATGAAATTTGAGGTAGTTATACTATCTAATTACTTACTCACATTATAGGTGGTAAGAAATGTCTAATTTACCTAAGAAATATGAGTAAAAGAAATTTTTATCCTTTATTTATTATAGGTAATGGTAAATTTGGTACCAAATCGTATACAGGTAATGAAATGTCTTACTATACTTGTTGATTTTTCATAGAAAATGGGACCAACCATTCCTATTGGTACATATAGGTTATAAAATATATATGTTTCTCTTTATTCTCACCAACAGAATTGCTGCATTGATCCCTTTCAGAAGAATAATTTAAGTGGAAGTCCATTTTTTCTTTAATTTTAAGAATGAGTCTTTTTATACTATTTCATATGGTGCAATTTCTTTGCTTATGGGATCATTTTCCCAGAAGAGGTTTCACTGGAGATTAGCGGGTCCAAGGCTAACTTTCATGCCTTATTGTATCTAAAAGAGAAAAGTAACTGTTGCAAGGAGAGGCTTGGGTGAGTCACCCAACAACAAGACATCCATAGCCAATTGCAAAGTTCAAATTCAATTTCAAATTCAACTCAATTTAATGATTGAAATTTAGAAATATTTTAAATTATGTTGTCAACCAACTAAGATTTAAAATTTTAATTAGTTGAATTTTGAAAACTTATATGGTAATTGTAAAGTACTTTTTTTACTGTTGGCTTATTCCGGTGTCAAAACAAGTGAGTCTAGTGTATCTTGTGTCATTGCCTTCAAGCATCCACGACAAGTGAAGTTGAATACCGAAGAAGATCGGTTGAAGACTCGGTTGATCATATCCTTCGTTTCACTCATAGGACGGTGAGTGACCTAGATACCATGTTACCTTAGGTGGGAATTAACTTAGAATAATCATAATATGATACCTTAGGTGGAAAGTGACTTAGACTAATCATATGATGTAGAACACCGGAACCAAGTTCACTAGGCTGTGAATAGTGCTATGAATAGTGCTTTCAAGGCCTAAAGCCTACTAAAATTATGGGTTCATGTTTTGAAATGAAATGAGGTTTTGAATGGATCAAAATATGTATGGAAAGTGTTTTTGGAGGTTAGGGACAAATGAAAAATGAGAGTATGACATACTTCAAGTGTCAAAGAAAGGAATGCCTAAACATACCCTCAACATGAGGGAGCTCTAGAATTATCACCGTTGATCGGAATTGAGTGATTCTTGAGTTTTTGGAAAGGTATTGGAACCCTCTTCGAGGTTCATGTTTACCACTTTTTCATATTTTGAGTCAAAGTTGGGTCAAATGTCAGATTTCCACAAACTTGTCTACTATAAATTTTGGTCTGCTGAATAACGAGTCAAACGCAAGTTGAATCGTCAAAATCCGATAAGCGAGTCAAATGTTATGATCAAAATACCAAAGCGGGAAAAACCTGCCCAGGCAGAGTTCAATTTCGGCGACAAATTATGCTGGGGGGCGAAATTTGTTGACGAATTCAACCTAGAAATGGGGCAAAAACGCCCAGTAATGAGCTGTAACTCATCACCGACCTTAGGGGATATTTTCCTAAGGGGTTTTTGCGTTCTTGGCAACCTTTAGACTATAAATAGAAGGGGATTTTATGGGTTTCATCTACTCAAACCCTACGCATATATTTTGCGGATTTTTGGAAGAAAAGAAGAAGAAGAAATCTTTGATTTCTCAAAGTGTTTTGCTCAGACCAAACTGAAGCTTAATCCTTGCTTCTAAGGTTTGTACTTTACTAATTTTAGTGTTTTAGAGCTTGGGTTTTCTACTTAAGGTGGTTCTGTAATTCTAAAATCAAAAAGGGGGTTTTTGGTTTTGTTTTCCAATCAAGGTTCAAGCTTCTTATAGCTTCAACCAAGTTTCCTCAAGCTTGATTCTTGTTCCACAGAAGTGTAAAAACTTCCTTTTGAGGTAGATTCACTATCTACCCTTGACTATTCTTTAAATAAAACTATGTTTTAAAGTGTATTCTTAGATGAATTGGATGATGAATTCTAAGTGTTTGTAATCTATCACTATTATTGAATTTCTACGATTATGAATCCATGTTTTTAAGCTTTCTAAGTATAGTATGATGTTCACAAGCACTCTATGCACTCTATGTCTTACATGTCTCACATGATTTGAAGGTTTTCTCATAAGTCGGGTTTATTGAAACATTCATAAGGATTTCTAGGAACTCATAAGCTACCAAGCTCAAAACCATTGATAAAGCCAAACATCGGGTTGGTCAACGATAGCGCATATCCAAAGATATATCACATCCAACTCTAAGTAATCTCATAAGAATTGGGTAAAGCCAACGGAAAGGTTGGTCAAGGATCTTGGCAGCCCACTTCTATCATTTGATGAAGGATATTTATAAGCCCGGCTCTAAGTCTTTTTACGGGTGCTAAGGTCTAGCTCTAAGTTAAGCTCATAAGTGAACCTCAAAGGCTCTAAGTGTTCTATGTCTCTAAGCTCACAAGAACTCAAGGAGGTTGGTAGCTCAGGGTTTTGCGGGTACTAACCTCTTGCTCACAAGAAAGTCTCATAAGAAATTTCACAAGAACTCTAAGGCACTCTAAGAACTCATAAGACTTGATTCTCATATGCTCATAAGACTCAGAAGGTTTTTGATTCCATAAGAAACTCATAAGGAAATGGTTTTGGAATTGGTACGGGTAATCACGGATTTCTATGCTCCACAGCTCTATGCTTGCATGCTCCATGATATTATTATCTCACTATTAGCTAGTAGTTTGTATGTGACTGAGTATTCCATGCTCAGCCGAATTATTGACTTCGGTAGGTGCACATGTTCCATTTGACGTCTGTGGTTCGAAGCCTTGGATAGAGGAAGAGTACTACGAGCTGGAGCCTACCATGGATCATTACCAGGACAAAGGAGCACTAGATAGGTGACCGGATTTTGATTTTTGTTGAGTGATAGGAGAAGATATTTTGTGTATGTTGAGAGTGGGACTTGTCCCCTCCATCTTTTGGATATGTTATGCTGGTTCAAACTTGAACCTAACGATAGGAGTATTTTATCATAAACTGTTTCCGCTATTTGTTATAACTTGTGTACTCTGACAGGTTGATATGTATGCCTTATGTATCATACGGGATGTATGATACAGTGGTCATGAGCTAAAGTATCCCTAACTCCTAGGGGTATTTTGGGTCGCGACAGACTTTGTATCAGAGCTGAGGGATTAGTCTCCCTTAGGCTAAGTCGTCTTCTAAGCGGAAGCACGTTCTCGGAGTTGAACTTAGAACTCAGATGAAATTCGTAACTTAAGTTTGATACCATGACATAATGGGTATCAAGCAAGTCCTTAGGTCAATCTAGGAAGTTTAGATTCGAGAACTTAGCATCGCTAGGAATTCCTTGGTATGCATATACAATTACATGTAAACTCTGATGTATACGATGCTTATATAAAGCACTAAGTGCTCATTGAACTGTGGTATTCAAGAGGTTGACATTCGCTATTATCCTCAGGGGTGTTATCATGAGGCGTGGCGCTCGAGTGAGAGGTTATCAGACCTGAAGGTCCAAAGGAGAGACTCCAATGGGTGAGGTGACATTGGCTTTACTTGCAGCCAGGCCTACTGCCACCGCTAATGTTGCACCTACACCTCCTCCCGGTGCATCATACCGTGGGACTAGAGGCTTTCAGAAGGTTGCGGCCTCCTACTTTTTATGGGACGCTCGATTCCATTGCTGTAGAAACTTGGATCATACAATTAGAAAAGACTTTCTAGGTGCTCCGCTGCATTGATGAGCAGCGTGTTGAGTGGGTTTCCTTTGTAATGGAGGGCAAAGCCGAACACTGGTGGAGAGCTGCCCAGAGACAAAGGGATGTGTCCAACGCAGGGGAACCTTGGACATGGGGAGAGTTTTTGGATACATTTTATGAGCAATATTTCCCTAGGTTTATCAGAGAGTAGAAGGTGAGAGAGTTTGCGCTTCTTGAACAGGGGGATACGAGTGTAGCCGCGTATGAGGCTAAGTTCGTTGGATTGTCAAGGTTTGCACCACATCTGATCGCTACCGAGAGTATGCGAGTCAGAAAGTTCGAGGATGGGTTGCGGTCCTCTATCCGTGATCGGGTTTCCGTGTTCCAAATAGAGACATGGAAAGATATTATTGGAAAGGCTAAGATTGTGGAGAAGAATTCTGAAGAATTTCTCAGGAGGAGAGATGGTGGCCTTGGAAGAGGCATGTTTCGAGGACAATCTAGTGGCTCAGCACCACAGGAGAAGAGGGCCAGGATTACTCCATATCAGACTTCTCAGTCTAGGTAGGCTTAGAGGCCTCCTTTTTGCCCCACAGGCACCTCGCCCTACTGCCACACATGCCACTAGAAATGCTCCGCCCATAACCTCAGCATCATCACCATTTGAGGAGTGCACTGTTTGTGGTAAGAGGCACAAGGTTGGGGAGTGTTGCAGACTTTCCGAGGGTTGCTTCCACTGTGATGATCAGGGCCACATGATCAAGGATTGTCCACGGAGGCAATTACTGGCTAGGCCAAGGGAGTTAGACCTCCAGTCAGGCAGGCTTCACAGCAAGGGTCTTCACAGGCTTCTAAGCCTCCACTGCCTACCCAGTTGCCTCGACAGACGAATCAGGGACGGGTTTTCGTCATGACCGAGCAGGATGCACATGCATCAGATGATGTTGTGCAAGGTACGCTCAAGTCAAATTGTTTAAGTTTATGAGATGTTGACTGTATGTGATGTATGTACATGCTTGTATAAACATGTTACTTATATGTTATGAGTCTTTATGCTTTGTTTGACGTAGTAAGTATAATGTTCAGGCGCCCTCTTAATTAGCGAGTGCTCAGCGCGTGTGTTGATTGACACTAGATCATTGCATTCTGTTATCTCGCCTAGCTTTACCTCAGAGCCGAGTCGACTACCTCAGGAGTTATCCATTTCTACTCCACTCGACAAGTCTGTGGATGCACACAAAGTGTATCGGGACTGCATTGTACAAGTTGGGCAGCATGAGCTACCAGTCGATTTGATCATCCTCTAGTTCCAAGACCTAGACTTTGATGTCATTCTTGGGATGGATTGGCTCTTAACTCACCATGGGCATGTGGCATGCTTCGAGAAGATGGTGAACTTCAAACCAGTTGGGAAGAAACCTTTTCATTTCCAAGGGCTACAGAAGTGAGACATCGCCCGTCTTGCAGCTCTAAGTCTATCGAAACCGGAGGAGGGAGACTCCACAGCCATCTCGGTTGTGTACGAGTATATAAGTGTGTTTCCCGAGGAATTGCCTGGGTTACCTCCAGATCGAGTGATAGAATTTGCTATTGAGCTTACTCCTGACACTGCTCTGATTTCTAGGGCTCCATACAGGATGGCCCCTATTGAGCTTAAGGATTTAAAGGAACAGTTAGAGGAATTCCAGAAGCTTGGTTTTATCTGATCGAGTATTTCACCATGGGGAGCCCCTGTACTCTTCGTGAAGAAGAAGGATGAGTCGATGCGGATGTGCATTGACTACAGGCAGCTGAACAAGGTCATGATCAAGAATCGTTACCCATTGGCTCGGATAGACAACATGTTCGACCAGTTAAGGGAGTGAGGTTCTTCTCGAAGATTGATCTTCGATATGGGTACCATCAGTTGAAGATCAAAGCTGAAGACGTTCCGAAGACTGCCTTCAAGACTTGATATGGGCACTACAAGTTCTTGGTAATGCCTTTTGGTCTGACGAATGTGTCGGCTGCTTTCATGGACTTCATGAACCGGGTATTCAAATCATCTCTCGATCGATGTGTGATCGTGTTTGTCGATGACATCCTTGTGTATTCCAAGACACAGGATGATCATACGAGAGATCTCCGCCTTATATTGCAGACTCTTCGAGAGAATAACCTATATGTCAAGTTGAGCAAGTGCGAGTTTTGGTTGGAGAATGTGGCGTTCCTTGGCCATGTGGTGTCTGCCAAGGGTATCTCAGTCGACTCTGCGAAGATAGAGGCAGTGATGAACTTGAGAGGCCAAAGAGTGTTACTAAGATTCAAACTTTTCTCAGCCTGGCAGGCTACTACAGGAGGTTTGTAAAAGGGTTCTCCAGCTTAACGGCTCCGCTTACTTATCTTACGAGGAAGAACGCTAAGTTTGTTTGGAGCAAGAAGTGTGAGGCAAGCTTCATGGAGTTTAAGAAGAGGCTTACTACAGCTCCTGTTCTTACAATCCCATCTGGGAGCGGTGGTTTTGTAGTCTACAGTGATGCATCACTTATCGGTCTAGGATGTGTTCTGATGCAGCATGGGATGGTCATTGCCTTTGCTTCCTGGCAGTTGAAAGAGCACGAGAAGAACTATCATACGCACGATCTAGAGCTTACTGCAATTGTCATTGTGATGAAGATTTGGCGTCACTACCTTTATGAGGAATAGTTCGATCTAGAGCTTACTACAATTGTCTTTCCACTGAAGATTTGGTGTCACTACCTGTATGAGGAACAATTTGATGTGTTCATGGATCACAAGAGCTTGAAGTATCTATTTTCCCAGAAAGAGCTGAATTTGAGGTAACGGCGTTGGGTAGAGTTTCTAAAGGATTATGACTGCACTATCAAATACCACCCAGGTAAGGCGAATGTGGTAGCAGATGCTCTGAGCAGGAAGTCTTCCGGACACTTGGCTCACATGATGGTTCTTGATTGGAAGATGTTGGAGGAAATCGCAAACCTCAATATTAGCTTTAGCATGCCTACTTCTAGGCCAGTCATGGCTAATCTTATAGTTAGGCCTTATATCTAGGTTTGGATTAAGGAGTTGCAGAGTTCGGATGCAGAGTTACTTGCTTACCAAGACAAGTCGATTAGCAGTGGCAGTCAGGAGTTTGCTTTGAATGGTGATGGTGCCATCACATTCAAAGGCAGGTTGTGTGTTCCTGCCGACGCGGTGTTGAGGAGTGAGATCTTGGACGAGGCTCATCGATCTAAGTACACGGTACATCCTGGGGGTACTAAGATGTACCAGAATCTCAAGAGGCACTACTATTGGCGAAACATAAAGAGGGAAGTGGCAGAGTACATGGCTCATTGCTTGGTGTGCCAGCAGGTGAAGGCATAGCATCAAAGGCCAACAGTCTTTTACAATCCCTCCCTATTCCGGAATAGAAATGAGAGAATATCTCGATGGACTTCTGTAGAACCCCGAATTTATTATTCTTAATTATTGTGATCTTTATTAAATGCTATGGAAACGTGTGTTTAACTTTAATATATTTAAGCCTATAAATTTAATGCGAAAAGTAGTGATTTTAAAACCCAAATAAAACACTAAATTCAAGTCTTTTTTGAGGTTTAATTGCATGAAAAGAAAGATGGGCAAAAAGTAGCAAAATATTTTTGAAAAAAAATTGGCGTCATGGCCGATCGATCGACCGCCGGCTGCGATCGATCGCCCCTGACGGCGACTGATCACCAAAAACGCCGTTTGGGCTTCTTTTTGCGCGTTTTTCAGACTTGTGGAGTCCCTAGGGCTCCCAACACTATAAATACCCCCTTATACTCTTGGGTTAAGGGTTTCTAAAACTTTTTAGACCTAAAAGAGAGTTAGATAATGGATTTTTGAGAGATCCAAGAGGGATCAAAGGTTTTGCAAGGAAGAAGGGTGAAAAAGCATAGATTAATCCCATTCGCAAGCGTGTGATCGTAGGAAAACGATTGGGAGAGGTAAATATGACTTCCTTCCTATCAATATAGGGATTTTTGATATAAGTATAATGAACGTGATAGATCAAAAGCAAGAATAATAAGAGTAAACATGTTTGTGATGTTTCAATCTATTATGGAAAATAAATATGATGATCTTATGATGTTTATACCAGGATTTTCTTATGGAAAATATATGTGATGACCTTGTGATGTTTTAAATCATGTTTTCTCTTGGAAAATTTATACTTGATGACAGAGAATTTTAAATCATGATTTTCTTAGGGAAAGTATATATGATGTATAGAAAGTGATCTAAGTGCTGATTTCCTTGTGAAAACTAGTATGTGAGAGATGTTCTTCATGATTTGATTTTATATCAACAAGGGGACAGGGAATGATTTTTGTAGTGTATGGATGATGAAAATGGAGGAAGGGAATGATGTTTGTAATTGATGAAACCATTATAAGTTTGCTTGAGATTATGATGTGTTATAAAAATTAGGGTTCTGTGAGATTTATTTGAATATAATGGTGTATTGAAAATTTAGACACGATAAATAAAATTGTCCCTTATTTTATTTGATAAATCTATGTTTTATATTGATCATTTATGAGAACTCCTACATGTTTATGCATGATTTGCAATCATTTTTATTTCACTCACACTGGTTCACGAAATTTAGATATGAACAAACATGAGAATAAACAAGATGACAAGTACTATGCAAGTACACAAGGACACAAGCATTATGCATGATTGAGTTTTGCACTGACCAAGTACCCACAGGCCTATGATCAAGGCAAGATCAGCCGTATACATTGGCGAATGTGTAGACAAGCCGTATACACCGGATAATGTGTATATTGTGTGGTACCTCGAAAAGTAGGGTATATGTTAGTCTTTACCCAATATATGGGGTAAAGTTATATTAAGTTATGGCATTTTCATGTTGTTGGATAAATTCACGAACAAGAAAATAAGTAAGATAAACAAGAGAAATAAGCACAAGTGATCATGTGTAAAAATCGAAATTGAATTATGCTTCCACACTCTGAACTGTTATATGTTTACATGTTATGTTGAACTTTATACCATGTTTATATTAAATGTCGTTATATTGTTAGATAAGATTTTATATATGCGTTGGGTAACTTGTTACTCAGCCAATGACTGTTGTTGTCAGCAGGTTCTAGTTTTGGCATCTGTGCTCCAGGACCTTGGGAAAAGGAAGAGTACGAGGAGGAGTAGGAAGAGCCAGCAGGTGATTACCCTGATGGGAAATGGAATTTGGATTGCTGGCCATATACTGGACATTAGATTACTAGTATTTTGGATTTTGAAGTTTAGACATTGTAATAGACTTAATTATAGATTATGGTTAGTTTGAATTTATGTTTGGGGATTCATAGAGCATGATTTTTAATTAATTATGATGTCTTAGCATTTATTTTGGATATTAGACTTGATTAGTATTTATTTGAAGAGAAAATTTTTAGGTTCATGTTTTAGAATTGCCTTACATGCTTATGATAGGAAGTTAATGATTAAGTCGCGTGCCAAAGTCTCACATTAAGTTAGGTGGGATTTTTGGGTGCGACAACTTCATAGTTGGCTGGCCAAGGATGGCAAGGGGATCCGATGCTATCTGGGTTGAAGTTGATCGGTTGACAAAGTCTACGCATTTCCTACCCTATCGGACTACGTACAGTATGAGCCAGCTTGTATTTTGTACACCAAGGAAATAGTTCGACTGCATGGGATGCCAGTTTCTATCATATCTAATCGAGGCCCAAGGTTTATTTCCAAGTTTTGGAAGGGCTTTCAAAGTGCTATGGGTTCTCGGTTAGATTTCAGCACCGCCTTTCATCCTTAAACTGATGGGCAGATTGAGAGGGTGGACCAGGTGATAGAGGATATGCTAAGAGCTTGCATGTTAGACTTCCAGGGCAGTTTGGAGGATCATTTTCCATTGGTTGAGTTTGCCTACAACAATAGATGGCTCATTTCGAGGCTTTATATGGGAGAAGTTGTCAAGCTCCTCTGTATTGGGATGAAGTGGGAGAGTGAAAGATACTTGGTCCTGAGTTGATCGAGCAGACCGCGGATAGGGTCAAGATCATCAGGGAGAGGTTGAAGACTGCCCAAGACAGGTAGAAGAACTATGCTGATACAAGCCGTAGAGAGTTAGAGTTCCAGGTTGGGGATCAAGTCTTTGTGAAGATTTCTCCCAGTAGAAGAATCATGAGGTTCGGCAAGAGGGGGAAACTTAGCCCGAGGTATGTGGGACCTTTTGAAGTGATCACACATGTGGGTGAACTTGCTTACAGAGTGATACTATGTCCTGACATTGCGGTGGTACATAACGTATTTCATATTTTCATGCTCAGGAAATATGTGTCGGACCCTTCGCATGTCATTGATCTTGATCCTATGGAGATTCGAGAGTATCTCACATTAGTGGAGTAACCGGCCCAGATCTTGGATCGTCGAGATCAAGTCTTAGGCAACAAAACTATTCCACTTGTCCTTGTGAAATGGCAGCATCATCCCAAGGAAGAGGCTACATGGGAGCGTGAGGCTGAAGTGAGAGAAAAGTACCCTCACTTGTTTGTATAGTTTCTTTTGTTAGATTCCATGTATTTTGTTCCTTGGTATGTTTTTGTATCGTCCCAATTTCGAGGATGAAATTTCTGTAAGGGGGGAAGATGTAGAACCCCGAAACCAAGTTCACTAGGCTGTGAATAGTGCTATGAATAGTACTGTGCTATGAATAGTGCCTTCAAGGCCTAAAGCCTTAATGAAACTATGGGTTCATGTTTTGAAATGAAAGGAGGTTTTGAATGGATAAAAATATGTATGGAAAGTGTTTTTGGAGGTTAGGGACAAATGAAAAATGAGAGTATGACATACTCCAAGTGTCAAAGAAAGGGATGCCTAAACATGCCCTTAACTTAAGGGAGCTCTAGAATTCTCACCGTTGATCAGAATCGAGTGATTCTTGAATTTTTGGAAAGGTATTGAAATCCTATTTGAGGTTCATCTTTAACAGATTTTCAGATTTTGAGTCAAATGTCAGATTTCCGCAAACTGGTTAGCTATAAATTTTGGTATATTGAAATTCATCCCAGGATCAGTCCACTTGTGGGCCCATTTAGACCATTTAGAACTAGAAATTAGGCTTTATACAACACATGAAAGTAGTTTCATTGTGAATAATGAGTCCAACGCAAGTTAAATCATCAAAATCTGATAAGCGAGTCAAAAGTTATGATCAAAATACCAAAGCGGGAAAACCCTGCCTAGGCAGAGTTAAATTTCGGCGACGATTGTGTTGGGGGTTGAAATTCATCGACGAATTCAACCCAGAAATGGGCAAAAACGCCCAGTAATGAGCTTTAACTCATCACCGACCTTAGGGGATATTCCTAAGGGGTTTTGGGGTTTTTGGCAACCTTTAAACTATAAATAGAAGGGGATTTCGTGGGTTTCATCTACTCAAACCCTAAGCATATATTTTGGAGAGTTTTGGGAGAAGAAGAAGAAGAACAAACCTTTGATTTCTCAAAGCATTTTGCTCAGACTAAATTGAAGCTAAATCCTTGCTTCTAAGGTTTGTACTTTACTAATTTTAGTGTTTTAGAGCTTGAGTTTTCTACTCAAGGTGGTTCTCAAATTCTGAAATCAAAAAGGGGGTTTTTGGTTTTGTTTTCCAATTAAGATTCAGGCTTCTCAAAGCTTCAACCAAGTTTCCTCAAGCTCGATTCTTGTTCCACAGAAGTGTAAAAACTTTCTTTTGAGGTAGATACACTCTACTATCTACCCTTGACTATTCTTTAAGTAAAACCATGTTTTAAAGTGTGTTCTTGGATGAATTGGATGATGAATTCTAAGTGTTTGTAAGCTATCACTATTATTGAATTTCTATGATTATGAATCCATGTTTCTAAGCTTTCTAAGTATAGTATGATGTTCACAAGTACTCTATGTCTTCATGTCTCGCATGATTTGAAGGTTTTCTCATAAGTCGGGTTTATCCAAACATTCATAAGGATTTCTAAGAACTCATAAGCTACCAAGCTCAAAACCATTGATAATGCCAAACATCGGGTTGGTCAAGGATATGTCACATCCGGCTCTAAGTAATCTCATAAGAATTGGATAAAGCCAACGGAAATGTTGGTCAAGGATCTTGGCAGCCCACTTCTATGTATTCGATAAAGGGTATTTATATGCCCGGCTCTAAGTCTTTTTATAGGTGCTAAGGTCTGGCTCTAAGTTAAGCTCATCAATGAACCTCAAAGGCTATAAGTGCTCTAAGTGGATCTCATAAGTGCTCTAAGTCTCTAAGCTCACAAGAACTCAAGGAGGTTGGTAGCCCAGGGTTTTGCAGGTACTAACCTCTTGCTCACAAGAAAGTCTCATAAGAAATCTCACTAGAACTCTAAGAATTCTAAGGCACTCTAAGAACTCATAAGACTTGATTCTCATATGCTCATAAGGCTTATAAGGTTTTTGATTTCATAAGAAACTCATAAGGAAATGGTTTTGGAATTGGTTCAGGTTTTCACGGATTTCTATGCTCCACGGCTCTATGCTTGTATGCTCCATTATATTATTATCTCACTGTTAACTAGTAGTTTGTATGTGACTGAGTATTCCATGCTCATCCAAATTATTGACTTCGGCAAGTGCACGTGTTCCATTTGACATCTGTGGTTCGAAGCCTTGGATAGAGGAAGAGTACTATGAGCCGGAGCCTACCATGGATCATTACCAGGATGAAGGTGCACTAGATAGGCGGCCAGATTCGAATTTGCTGAGTGATAGGAGAAGATATTTTGTGTATGTTGAGAGTGGGACTTGTCCACTCCATCTTTTGGATATGTTAGTTGGTTCAAACTTGAACCTAACGATAGGAGTATTTTATTATAAACTGTTTCCGCTTTGTTTCCGCTATATGTTATAATTTGTGTACTCTAACAGGTTATATGTATGCCTTATTTATCATACAGGATGTATGATACTGTGGTCACGAGCTCAAGTATCCTTAACTCCTAGGGGGTATTTTGGGTTGCGACATATGGACCCTAGGTGACTAAATATGTAGCCCAAAACAAGTTAAAAGTTTTTAAAGTTCATAAAAAATCAAGGTTGCTTGTAAGAGGCATATCTCACAAACCGTAGCTCAGATTTTGCTCCATAATATATCAAATCGACCGTGTCAAATATATCTAAAACATATGTGAAGGAATCAAGAGTTGAAAATACGATTTTAATATCTCGGTCGACCAAACAACCCCCAGGGTCGACCCTGATATGAACAGATTTTGTATGCGGAAAAAATCCAGCAAGTGAGAAAAACTTGGGTCGACCCAAGTGGATGTTAGGGTCGACCCTGATATGGAAAATCATGCAAAACACCTTTGGGTCGACCCAAGTACCCCTAGGGTCGAACCTGATATGGATTTTCTTACCTAAAAATGGATTTAGCAACTTCTAAAGCATGGTTTTGGGTAATTTATTTAACTAGAACTCTTCTAGTTTATGGAAACTAACTTTGGGAGAGTATAGAGAGTATTTTTAACTAACTCTAGAGTTCATAAAAGCTCTAATTTTTATTTTCTCTCCTCTCCTTAGTTAGTTCTTCTTCCATCCTAGATTTTGCAATCCAATGTCCCATTCTTGCTTGCTTGGACTTTCCCATTGATGGAGTTTGTCTAGGATTTGATTTTAATCAAACCATCAATCCGTTATGATAAAACAAATTGGCCGGAGTATTTCGGAGCCTTTGTGAAGGCGATCCGAGAAGGATCATGGATGTGTAATTTGGTCAGTGAAATCCAAAGCCACCATTGATGGAGATCGATCGGAAGATCATGGTTGTCTTGAAGATCTAAGAGAAATACGAGTGGCTGCGGTTGATCACGAGACTTATGAGTACGTGATGACTTTTCGAGGTGTGGAGGACTAAGAACTTAAGGATCGTAGTGTCGAGTTCGAAGGAGTCAAGTTCGAGTCTTGTAAGTTCTTGTTGACTTTATCTTAGTGATATCTCTTGACTGGACTAGGTCCCGTGGTTTTTCCCAGAAGGGTTTCCACGTAAAAATACTTGTGTTATGGTTTGCTTGTTTCTCTCTATTTCTGCATTTTAAGTTCATCATCCCCTAAGTTAATAACTTAATTGTTAAAATATTAAAAAGGGTAGATAGACTTGTAGGGAAACCTAACCATCCCATTGATTTTGTGAAGTTCTCAACTCAAACCTTAGATTTGAGGTTCACTGAATTTTTTCAATTGGTATCAAAGCGGATTCACTAACTTGTTAGTGTGATCTTGCCTCATATTTTCGGTGAATATGAATCTCCAAAGAGAGGGAGGATCCATCTCTTGTCCCCTATTATTTGATGGGAATAATTATACCTATTGGAAAGCTCGAATGAAAGCGTTTCTAAAATCATTAGATGAGAGAGTTTGGATCTCCATTGAACAAGATTGGACCCATCCAACAAAGACCATAGATGATCAGACTATCCCTAAACCTTCTTCTGAATGGACCAATGTGGAACTTGAAAGTTGTAGATGGAACAAGTCTTAATGCAATCTTCGCTACTGTCACACTCGAAGAATTTTGACGTATTTCTAAATGTGACACTTCGAAGGAGGCATGGGACATTCTTAAATTACCCATGAAGGGACTGCAACTGTCAAGATCTTCAAACTTCAAATACTGACTTCTAAGTTTGAAAAGTTGATGATGAATGATAATGAAAATTTTGACAGTTTTTATGTTAATCTGAGTGACATTGTCAATTCTAGCTTCAACCTAGGAGAAAGAATTCCTGAGTTTAAAATTGTTAGAAAAATTTTGAGATCTTTACCTAAGAGATTTCGATCGAAGGTTACCTGTAGCACCCCAGACTTTTTCGTACTTAATGAATAGCACTTTCATAGCTAATTGGCCTTTCACATAGTCTAATTAATGAATAAGGGAGAAATAGAAATTTTTGAATGCCAGAAATGTTCCTTTTCGAAAGATGAATCCAACGCAAGTTGAATCGTCAAAATCCGACAAACGAGTCAAAAGATGTGGCTGAAACAGTGAAACCTGCAGAGCACCGATAGCTAGGGATCGATTGGTCCACAACCGATCGATCGGTCCAAACTAGCGATCGACCGGTCCAAAACTGATCGATCAGTAGCTATCGACTGGTTAACTTTTTTGTATGAGGAAAAATTCCAGAGAACATGTTTTTGATCGATCGCTCAGTCAAAAACACCAATCGCTCGGTTGAGCACCGATCGATCAGTCATAACCACCGATCGCTCGGTCCTTCGTGTTTTTGCAAAATTCATTAAGGGCTTTTTCATCTTTTGGGGTATTCAACCATTGCTGATAAGGCTTGCACGAGCCTTGGGTTCTCATTTCATCACACTTAGAGTTTTGAGAGAAAGGGGGAGAGTAGAAAGGATATTTAAACCTAGGGCATCATCTTGGAGATAATCAAGGATTTTGAAGACCCAAGATCATCCCTTTGGCTTGGAATCCTCAAATCCACCCTCAAGCACGTGTGGGTTTCCTTCTCCAAGCTAGGGTAGTGTCTCCCTCGGCTTTCACAAGGGTTTCCTCTCTCATTTTCAAGGTTAGTACACTCTTTCTAACTACCTTGGTAATAACCTAGACTTCTTGTGAATATGGTGTGTTGTATCTTCCTCATTCATCCTTTGTGTTGAAATATGCTAAATCCCTAAAACATAAACAAGATAAAATGAATGAATGGTGGAATGTATGGATGGAGGAAGGGAATGAGGCGATGGGATGCCCTGTTGTAATGTGTTGAATGATGGAAATGGTGAAAGGGTATTGTACACATAATGAATGCACATGTGATGCTTAATAAAATGTTTGAGAAAGAAATTACGAGTTTAAAGGACTAAAGAAAATGTAGGACACCACTTGCTTGGTAAAATGCATGAATGAAAATACTTTGAATTGAATGAAGTTCGAAAAGCATGATTCATGTAGTTTCCCTAAAATGACGATTGTGACCATATTTCTATATGCCTGTTTAAATTCTCATGTGAATGTGATAAGAATTAGAATGCTATATGTTACTTCTCAAATCGTATATGTCATCATGTTTCACAAATAGTTGTGCACGAGCACACATGTATATGGAGGAATGTCAAGGAGGTTGGTAGCCCAGGGATATGCGGGTGCTGACCTCTGGCTCATAAGAAAGGTTCAAAAGTATTGTATTGTCAAGGAGGTTGATAGCCCAGTGTTGTGCAGGTACTAACCTCTGGCTCATAAGAAAATGATGGGAATTGTCAAGGGGGTTGGTAGCCCAGAATTATGCGGGTGCTAACCCCTGGCCCATAAGAAAAGACTCTAAAGAGTTGTACTGTCAAGGAGGTTGGTAGCCCAGTGTTGTGCGGGTACTAACCTCTACCTCATAAGAAATATGGAAGGTAAAACTCATAAGAACTCATATGTTTTATAGATATGGTTTGGTTTTCATTAGAGTATGATTTAATAAATGGTTATGTATGATGTTGCTTTAAAGGATTATGAATTGTATCTTCCAGTACTTGCATATGATGTTTTGCTCGTTATTATTATTGTTAGCTAGGAGCTTGTACTCACTGAGTATTCCATGCTCAGTCGTACTTTTATGTCGGCAGGTGCACAAGTCCCTTTTGACATTTGTGCCCCGGGTCCTTGGGTTGAGGAGGACTACGGCAAGGAAGAACCTTATGAAGATTCGGTAGTTGAGCCTCATGCCGAGGCAAGAGACTTAGATCATTGGCCCCATGGAGTTGACTACTGAGAGAGAGAGAGAGTTACATTCTTTTGTATTTTGATAGGTGGGCATGTCCACCTATACTAGTATGTTTGTTTATGAAACTTGGAATACTTATTAAGTTTATAGAAGAAAAGAAAAAGTTGGTTTGCGCTTCCGCAATATTGTAGTTTCCGCACTCTGTATTATATTCCTATTAGATCATGTTATGCCTTGTTCACTACAGGATGGTTTGTCAGGTTAAGTATAGTCACACCTAAAGTATCCCTTAACTCCTAGGGGGTATTTTATGGCATGACATTACCGCCATCGAATAGAGCAAAAATGTTGATGCTCTCAAAATTGAAGAGTTGGTTGGTTCGCTCCAAAACTATGAGTTAAATCTGAACCCATCTAAGAAATCAAAATCTATTGCCTTGAAATCCGTCAAGGAATCCATAGATGATTTAGATAATGACTCTGAGGATGATGATAAAGAGTTGGCTTTATTTGCAAAGAAATTCAGAAAATTTTTGAAATTTAATAAGAGATTTAATCCGAAAGGATAAAAATCTTTTGAGAAGCCTAAGTCCAAGCACTTTGAAAACAAGAAACATCTTTAAAGTGTGGACAAGAAATCTCAAGGTGTTCAATGCTATGAATGTCAAGGCTACGACCATATTACTGCTGAGTGCTCTAATAAGAAAAGATTTAAGGGCAAAGCAAGGGATGACAGTGAATCTGAATCTGGGGAATTAGATAGTTCTTCTTGTGAGGAGACTAGGGGTTATGTGGCCTTCACTGCATCTCTATCTGGGATTGAAGAATCTTCTTTAAATGCTATGAGTAACCAACACCATAGTGATGCTGAGGATGATGATGAAAGTCAGAATGCTCAGATTCTGAGGGAGATCTCGAGGCAGCCTATGATGAGTTATTTCAGGAATGCCTAAAGCTAAAAAAGGTTCAGTTTTCCATGTCCAAAAAGATCAAATCTATTGAAATAGAGAAAGATGCCTTAGACCAAGTGGCTTCAAGGTTGAGAGCTCTTGTGTCACAGCTTGAGGAAGAGAAGGCTTCCCTCCTTGTCAATACTCAGCTTCTTGAATCTGATTTGAATGTTTATCTTGATGAAAAGACAAGTCTTGAAATCAAGTTGACTGATCTTGAGCAAAATTAGAGGTATGGAGATGTGAAGGGAACTCCACCTAACTTGAACATTGAGCCTAGTGCTAAAAGGCATCCTCCTAAAAATAGGAAGGACTCTTCAACTCATAAATTCATTCATACATGTCATAAATGTAGAGTGAATGGTCATATTAAGCATTGATGTCCTAACCTTCAAAGAATGCCCAATCGTGGTTCAAGGAACCAACATAATTTTAATAGGAATCTTCAAAGGAGAGTTGAGGTCCTAGTGGAGAAGTCTAGGAGTTTGTGTGAAGATGTGATGAAAATTACTCACAACTCTAGACAGTGGCATGATCATGACACTCCTTATGCTAGATATAAAGGAGGTAATGGGGAGAACCATAATGCCGGCCATAGTTCCAGGACTCAATCCTGGAAAAGGAGAAACAGGAGGAAAAAGCAAAAGGTCATACCTACCTCAACTGAAATGGTTAGAGATCAAAGGGTCAATCAAACTACTAAAACCGTTTGGGTGAGAAAGGAAGACCTGAAGGGCATCACTTAGCTCGTGCATGTCATAGCCTAGGGTGTGCTGTTAGTGTTCTATTTTGTCCTAGTGCTGTGATGTTTGTGTATACTATTAGTTTTTCTTTTTAGTAGTTTTTATTTGCTTTGGTCTATTTTTTTGTTTTATTTAGTTTGAAAAATCTCAAAAACATTAAAAAATCATAAAATCCAAAAAGATTTTTCTCATGTTGCCCTTATATAACTTGCATGATCTGCATTCCTTGTGTGATCTTTATTTCTATACTTGTCCAGAGTTGAACATGAGTTTGTTACTGATAGAGGATATATCACCTTCATAGTCTCTTGGTTAGAATGAAAATTAGACTAATTTTATCTTGCACAGTTAGAGACTTATTCATATGTGTATCCTTTGTTATTTCACATTCACTCTGACTGATTCTGTTGAGAGGTCTAATTCCAAATTTGTAGGTGTATGTCTTATCACAATAGTGTAACTTTGGATGACCAATCTAGAATGACCATACTGTTAGCCATCCCCATTTTGTGTATCCTCCATGAGAAAAAAATGTTGCAATGAAAAGGGCTACCTAGTGTGAAAGTCACTATTGGATGCAAACAGTATGAAATGGCTACCTATGCGGACGACTGTTATCTATCTGGGTGGCTAGAGTGAAAGCCCCTGCTGCCAATAGCTAGGACTACCTACCTGGATAGTGTGAAAGCCATCATTGCATGAAAAGATATGTTAAGATAAAGAACATCAAAAGAAATCTTACAATGTTTGGATGTATTTGACCAAAAGTAAAATAAAAATATTGAGTCAAATAAAATGGATAAAGGAGCACCAAAATGTAAAAAATCAGCATATCTGGATCTAACTAGATTTGACTTCTAAGATTTATGTCTCCGAGAGTCCCCTTAGTGGTTAATGTCATATCCTTGCAAAGGAAAGAAACCTTGATCTAGTATCTTGTTAGACCACCACTACACACATATTGCTTCACTTTTGAACTGTTCACTAAATGAGACTAACTAAATTGGCTATGCTTTAGCATTCCGTGAGATTTAGTTAGATGTGTATCCTCAGTTAAACTAACTAATCATGTTCTTCATTGGATTTGTAATTTTAAAGTACTACTGCTTGGAATGCTTTTGATGCATGTTTGTATGGTACATGATAATTTTTTGTGTTTTCTTATTAGTTGGCATGGGCCTTTCTGGCTTAGGTGCCCTGATTTTGGTGGTGTCGTTAATCTTAGGGGGAGAAGATCAAGTTGAGTTGTTGAGGGGGAGGTTGTGCTTTGTAATGCTATTTTGTTCCCATTGTGATTGCCTTGTTATTATACATGTGTTAAATTGATATATTCTTTGTGATATTGGCTTCATGACTACCTGTGGCAATTGTGCCAAAAAGGGGGAGAATGTTGGGTATAAGTTCTCAAGTTCAGTACATTCCTTGCAATACCTGTGTTTATGTATTTTCATATTCCATACATGCTTCACTGGGTATTTTGTTTATGAGCATGTGCAGGTGCAGGGTTGCAGCAGACAGATTTTACTTGACAAGAGCTTCAATGTCTTCATTTAAGATGGTTTGTCAATTGGTGTCATGTAATAGTGTTGGAGTCATGTAATGCCCTAATTCACCGTTTTGATGTGTTTGGATGAGTTTGTGTCAAGTCATGTACTTCAGTTTGGTTTTGCCACGGAATTGCTAAAGCAGGAGATTGTAAAGTAAATGTTTTAGTGTTGGCTTATTCAGGTGTCAAAACAAGTGAGTCTAGTGTATCTTGTGTCATTGCCTTCAAGCATCCACGATAAGTGAAGTTGAAGACAGAAGAAGATCGGTTGAAGACTCGGTTGATCATATCCTTCATTTCACTCATAGGATGGTAAGTGACCTAGATACCATGTTATCTTAGGTGGGAATTGACTTATAATAATCATAGTATGATACCTTAGGTGGAAAGTGACTTAGACTAATCATATGGACCCTAGGTGATTAGATATGTAGCCCAAAACAAGTTAAAAGTTTTTAAAGCTCTTAAAAAACCGAGGTTTCTTGTAAGAGGCATATCTCAAAAACCGTAGCTCAGATTTTGCTCTATAGTATATCAGCGTCGAAAATATCTATAACTTACGTGAAGGAAGCAAGAGCTAAAAATGCTATTTTAATATCTCGGTCAACCGAACAACCCCCAGGGTCGACCTTGATATGAACAGTTTTTGTATGGGGAAAAACTCCAACAAGTGAGAAAAACTTAGGTCGACCCAAGTGGATGTTAGGGTCGACCCTGATATGGAAAATCATGCAAAACACCTTTGGGTCGATCCAAGTACCCCCAGGGTCGACCTTGATATGGATTTTCTTGCCTAAAACGGATTCTAGCAACTTCTAAAACAAGGTTTTGGGTTCTCTATTTAACTAGAACCCTTCTAGTTCGTGGAGACTAACTTTGGGAGAGTATAGAGAGTATTTTTAAATATCTCTAGAGTTCATAAAAGCTCTAATTTTTATTGTCTTTCCTCCCCTTAGTTAGTTCTTCTTCCATCCTAGATTTTGCAATCCAATGCTTCATTCTTGTTTGCTTGGACTTTCCCATTGATGGAGTCCATCCAGGATTTGATTTTAATCAAACCATCAACCCGTTATGGATAGAAAAAATTGGCTGGAGTATTCCGGAGCCTTTGCGAAGGAGATCGATCCGAGAAGGATTGTGGATGTGTAATTTGGTCGATGGAATCCGAAGCCGTCATTGACGGAGATCGATCGGAAGATCATGGTTGTCTTGGAGATCTAAGAGAAGTATGAGCGGCTGCGGTTGAACACAATACTTGTGAGTATGTGATGACTTTTTGAGGTGTGGAAGACTAAGAACTGAAGGATCATAGTGTCGAGTCCGAAGGAATCAAGTTCAAGTCTTGTAAGTTCTTATTGACTTTGTCTTAGTGATATCTCTTGGCTGGACTCGGTCTCATAGTTTTTCCCGGAAGGGTTTCCACGTAAAAATCTTGTGTTATGGTTTGCTTGTTTCTCTCTATTTCCGCACTTTAAGTTCATCATCTCCTAAGTTAATAACTTAATTGTTAAAATATTAAAAAAGGTAGATAGACTTGTAGGGAAACCTAACCATCCCATTGATTTTGTGAAGTTCTCAACTCAAACCTTAGATTTGAGGTTCACCGAATTTTTTCAGTAATCATTAACTCTTAGTATTAATCGTTACCTATTGGGAAAATTGAATAGGTCGTATTAGAAATTGTGTAACAACCCTAAAGTTGTTACATAGAAAGTAGCCAATTTGAGATGAAAAATCTCCTCTAAACTCTTCTTTAATTAATTTATGCTCTCTCTTGAATAGATTACAACTCTACTATTTATAAACTAAATAAGACTCCTAAATAAATGAACAACCCAATAATAACTAAAGATAAAGATTAATCCTAATTCTAATCTATCATAACTAACAGATAATGGGTATGTAACATTCCCTCCCACTTGAGAACAACCTTGTCCTCAAGGTTGAAGACCCTTAATTGTTTAACTGGTTATTCATCTTCATTCTCTTCTTGGAATTAACCTTGATATACCATTTAGGTGGAGGTGTATTATAGTGTAGAAAATCCATTCAACCCACATCTTGATGATATTTGACTGAAATGGTTGGGGCTGGATCCGAACACCCAAGATCTCTTTTGATTCAGATCTAATATGTGATTAGATATGAAAGTTGAAACTGATTGCAAATACTTGAAAATTCTGCACCTTCAAATCTAATATGCACATCATTTTTTTTTTTGCATCTTCACTTGTATCTGTATCTTATGTTTTGTGAACGACTAAATCCTACACTTCGGTAAGAACATCTTCAATTTGAGGAGTAAAAGATGATAGAAAAGTCTTGACGGCAGTTTTGAAGGATGAAAATTCTTCTTTCAGAGCCCTCATATCATCATTAGCAGCCCTTAGATCTTCTCTAAGCTCATTCCAAGTATAGGTACCCATAATTTGAACACCGATCGGTATGACCCTAATACCAATTGTAACAACCCTAACGTTGTTACATAGAAAGTAGCCAATTCAAGATGGCAAATCTCCTATAAATTCTTCTTTTATTAATTTATGCCCTCCCTTGAACAAATTACAACCCTACTATTTATAAACTAAATATGACTCTTAAATAAATAAACAACTCGATAATAAATAAAGATCTATCCTAATTAACATATAATGGGTACGTAACAAATTGGTACTCTTTTTCATGGGCCATCCATGCTCTTACATTTGAATTAATAACAGTTCAAATATATATTTAGGTTAGGTTCTAGTTTGCCTTACAATTTATTTTATAACAGGGCTGGTTTCGGTTGAGAGTATTCTTTTCCATATTTGAGAAGATGTAGCCATGTCAACTAAGTCTTAACATCTTTGCCAACAATAACCTTATCATTACTAATAGAAAAATGCACGCAAACTTCCAAACTCCCACTGTGGTTGCAACATATGCCAGCTATTTTTCCCTATTGCCTTTAGAACCAATTGAGATCAAAACTTTCTTATTTAAAAATAAAAATGTTTTCTTAACTTGTTGAAGGATAGTAGTGACAGGTATTGCATCTACAGTGAAAGTTTGGAACAAGTGAATAAATTTTGAAATTGCGTTTGTGATAGCTCTCCTCTTGTAGTCAATTGGAAATAGTCAAATACTTTGGCTCCACCCAAATAAAGTATTTTGACTTTTTCCTATTAGGGGATAATTAATAGATGATTCTGTTTTTAGGGTTAAGAGTTGATGCTCTTGAGTCGATATACCAATTGCAATTGAATTCAAGAGAATTCAATTGCATATGTAGCACAAGAGGATTGGATGAGAGAGAAAATTACTGGAAATTCAAATTTAAATTTTCAACTTCATCCAATCCTCGTGCCACATTTGGCTGTGATCCTATCTCTCTTGGGGCTAGCATTTCTCCTCCTTCCTTCGGGTATGAAGTGATGGGGATGTCAGGAGTAAGTTGAGAGCGCTGGTTGGCAATTCCATCATCCTCAAAAGCAAACCAAATTGGAGTTGGTAAAGAAAGAGCCACTAAAATCACACGGAGCAAAACCCCAACATTAATTAGACCAAAGTTATACTATAATGTTTTAATTAAGAGAAAAGAAAGAAAAGAAAAGAAAATTGGACAAAATACAACTAAGGATTGTATTAGAAGTCCAAATTTTCTTTTCCTTTAATGTTTTCGCCTATTTTCTCGGCAACCAAACATACCCTAAGGGTATGAGACTTACAAGTAATAAATTTAGGCACTTTGCAAGTTATGTCATTTGATAATATGTATTTTCTTTTGAAAACAAGATGTATCATGCTTTTAATATCTGGGGTTGCGATTCTCATTAGACTTCAAATGCAGTAAAATGAATGATTTCAAATCTCATAAAAAATGACAAGACTCGAAATCTCCCCGTGATAAGAATTAGTTTTATTAGAAACCTTGATTCAAATTTCCTAAGAATTACCATGACAATGTGCAAAGAGCCAATCTTTATAAGTCTTAGTAAATGTGAGTATGCTTAAAGCTTGACAAAGTGCATAGAGCCAAGCTTTAAGCATACTCTCAACCTTTCTATAGTAAAGCATGGGTGGTATTATGTGCACCCCCAAAGTTTGAGGACTACGCGATCACATAAAATAAAAGCCATTAAGTTTTAAACATATATTAGAATGAACAAAATAGACAGTAATACCCTTTTTACAATCTTCTTTTATGTTGTCTCCACCCTTTCTTCTACAAAAGGTTTTGAGTATGAGTTTAACCCTTGAAGGGCCTTCACTGTTTGTGAGAGGTTTTAAAGAAAAAAAAGTTAGACAAATGATTTGAAGAACTTCTTCTGCTCTCAATACAGAATCTAGTCAAATAGATTTATGGAGCATGCTAGATTGATTTAAGGATTTTTTTTTTCCTTTTACCAATTTTTTAATATTTTATCCTAAATAAATAACAAGTTCTAAAGTAAAGTCTTGGTTAACCCTAGATGGGTGTCAATGGGTTAGGTTTGGGTTTGCTTTTTTATGATTTTTGAACAGGCCCTGCCAGACCACTAAATTCTAGGACGGTACGGCAGAAGCTTTACCATAGCCGTCTTGTTCTTCAAGCTTTGGGAGTCGATGCATTTTCTTTATTTATATCTAATTTTCTTGTTAACTTTTTTATATTTATTTGAGGAAAAAGATGAATGTGAACCCAACTCTCAAAATTCAAAAAAAGAAAAAATTCACTCTCAAGTTACACATTACGGTGCCTTCCAAATGTCTCTACTATAAACTGTTTACAAATCAATGAATCTTTTCAGGCACTTCCATTTGCAGGCTTATACTGTGTAAGCATTTCAATTAAGATGTTGATATATTTGAAAATAGTTTGATTTCCTCCACACCATTTTCAAAGTTGAGTTTCCTAAGGTAATTTGTTGCAAGCTCCTTAACCCACACAAATTGTGGTATAATATGTAAGGAACTAGGTATTCCTTTAATACCAATTTATTGGACCTTAAGTTGGGTTTGGGGGTCTACAAAATGTCTGTACTATAATTAGAAATTTTAGAAGTACTTTTTTTACGGCTTTATGAGCTCTTAGAATTTATATAATTTTAATAGTGTACAATTAGTAAGTGATATATGTGGTGTACAGTAAGAAAAGGCCAGGATCAATATTGTTCCTCTTGTGGAATATATGGACAGCCCCAAATAACCTTTTGTTTTGCTTGCACAGGTGACTTATTGCCAGGCTTTCGTCTATCCTTATCTAATAGATGATCGTGGCACCAGCAATGTTCAACGCTCAGCAGGTCCAGTGCTGGGACTCATGACTAGCTAGACCACACTAAGGTAATTTCCAAGTCACCCCCGCCTCTTGTGTGAGTGGTAGGGGTGTGGCCTTTAATGTGGAAGGTCTGGGGATCCAATCCCCCTGGGTACGAGTTGCAAGAGCTCCACTGCCCAGCTAACATCTAACCGTATAACAGTGCTAACCCCACCAAAAAAAAAAGGGTAATATCCAAGTCAGCCCATCCTACCATTCCAAGACCCATAGATAAGGGACTAGACTAAGAATAAACTGAATTATTGAATAACTTGAATGATCTTTACACTGACAATGACATGCCCACATATTTCGGTAGAAGGCACACAAGTTCTATATGCTGACTTTCAAACACCCTAAATTTAAAACGAGGTAGCTAATTGTTATTTTTCTTTGGAGGAAGGCTAGCCTACTCTTAGAAATTACTCTCACCAGTAGCGATGCATGGTGTTGCTTCAAGCGTCTTTAAAACTTTTTTTTTTTTTTTTTAAATGAGAAAATGAATTTTTAGGATCGGTTAAAGGTTCAGGTACCAATCATACCCAAATAAACATCTCACCTGACATAAATTTGGTTATGGATTGATCTAATCGCTAAATTCTGGCATTGATTGTACTCAATATGGCTTCACCTTTAATAGTTTTTGTGTGTGTGTGGGGTGGTGGGGGGGTTGGGTTTTGAATTTAACTCCTGTTTTCATGCTACTCGCATTTTGTTTCAATTCTGTCCAAGTCTGTATATCATAAGTTCCTTCCTTCTTCATTATCTCCTCTTCTATGTTCTCCCTGGTATCCATGCCCTCTAATTTCTCTTCAGAGTCTAATTCACTAGCCTTCTTGAGCTTCAAATTCCACTCATCAAATACTAGTATGCAAAAAAGAAGTTGAACCTTGTTCCTCTGGGCAGGTGGGTCGCCATCTAATACCAAAATGATGCGATGCGGCATCCCTCAGTGGACGGCACATGAACAACTCTTTCTTTGTACCATTCCTGTGAATTGGCACAGCAAAAGCAACCATGCCAACAAGAAAATAATGGTTCCATTAGCACTATAACCGGGATGAACCTAGGGTGCCAATTAATGAAAGAGAACAGCAGGCTGATGGGAGCCAATTTAAATATAAGCATATCCGCTCCACTCCCATTTTGATTCTGCAAAACAAAAAGCATAGAGGAAACAAAAACCTAGTATCTTGTCCATAACAAGAAGACTATCATTAGGCTTGTAATTAGAATCCAAAAATCAAATAATGACAGAACAACATTAAGCATGTAAGAACCCAATACATCAACCATAACCTAAAAGAAAAATCATATCTATTCATAAAAGAACCATATCCAATGCCCCAAAAATCGCATCCAAACTTATACTATCCATAACCCAAAAAATCATATCTATTCAAACAAGAACCATATCCACAACCAAAAACTATATCTATATATACCCATATCACATCATCTACAACCCCAATATAACCATAATTTCCACAAAAAATAACCATATCTACAACCCCAAAAAATATATATATACCCATATTACATCATTTGGCATCTCAAAAATAGCAGTCACAAGCTTTATCGCTTGAGTAAAACATTTGATCCTTGAAACATATGGCATCACCCAACCATCAGCAATTGGATAATTTTATTTGGTCCAGTTTCAGGTCCATTCAACCATGGCTACAAAAATAAAAATAAAAATAATAAATCATCGCTGCCATTGAAAATTTTTCCATAGCTTCAAATACTTGCCTCACCTATAGTATTTCTATTTCCTTCCTACAGGACGATTTTCCATAGCTTAAGATACTTGCCTCACAGCTATAGTATTTCTATTTTTTTACCAACCCCCGATCCTAGCAGGAGATTTTAAAACCCTTTGTTCATTTCTCAACCCACCAACCAGAAGACGCTAACATCTTCCACTTTACTTTATCTTTCTCTAAAATACTAGACTAATTGTGAAATAAATGCAACGAAATAAGAGATGGAAATTAACATACATCTTGGAAGGCATTGGATATTGAATACTGCATGCATTAGCTCCTCCAAGACTGCTTAGAGTAGGTGTTGTGCTGTGGCAAGGGTGAAGAAACCATGGCTCTTCGAAACCCTCTTTTGAACCAAAGAATCTCCCAGTTAAGCCTAGGGATGCACTCAAGCCAAGCTAGCTTGTCGGCTCAACTTAGCTTGGCTTGTTCAAGCCAAGCTCAACCTGGCAAATCAGGCTCGAATGAATCAAGCCAAGCTTTTATTTGAGCTTGAATGTTTAAACATGGCAAGCTCAAGCCAGACACTATTTTATTCGCCTTGGCTCGAAGCTCGAGTCATTTAGAGCTTGATTCGACTTGAGCTTGACTCGGCTCGACATGTTATATGGATACACAATATTTGTTGAGTATTGTTATTATATTAACAAAAATAGTATTTTTGATTTTGTAATTAATTATAAATAAATTCAAGAGAGAACACAAAATGTTAAGAAGTTAAAAGCAAAACCTTTTATGTATTAGTTTACTTTACTTTTTTATATTGTAATTTATTAATAAATACTTTCATTAAAATCATGTAAAATTAAACGAAATAATTCCATGAATCAAGCTCAAGCCAACTTGAGCTTAGCTCGGCTCGGCTTGAATAAAGTTCGAGCTTGAACGAAGCTCAAGTTCAATCAAGCTTGTTCAAGCCAAGCTCAAGCCTAAAAAATTTGAGCTCGAATCAAGCTTAAGTTGAGCTCGAGCATGTTCAAGCCAAGCTCAAACTTGGACAAGCTCGGATTGAATACACTCCTAGTTAAGCCATTCGATTAGATCGTTCTGGGTGCCTGAGTCTTCTTTTGATCCACCAATGATGGGCCAAATTTTAATGAGGTCTATCCTCAACCGCCTTCTGAATTTTAACTTGTACTTTTCGAAATTTGATTTGTTCCAAATAGAATAACATTGGAGAATCTATCTCCTTGCTAGATCAAACCCGCGAAATTATATTTTTGCATCCCTCATGGGTGGTCCACATTGCTTCAAATGAAAGGGTCTTGGACCTCTCTATATAAACCGGTTCGTGTCCAAAGTAAAGGGCGGTGATCGGACCTAAAAAAAGACCACAGCTTTCCCAAAAGCCAAAGACATTCCAGATTAACCAAAAACCGATCTAATTGTGCTTTGATATTACCTTGTGATTCCAAGTGAAAGGATGGCCATGAAAACCAAAGTCTAAGAGGTTGCATGAATTTAGACAATGATGAAATCTACTAGTTTTTCAATGCGGAACAGACTGGATTAAGAAATCATGTTGAATAAGCCACACTATTTCCCATCATGGCGACTATAGGACTTAGAATAATGCCCCGGACAGAATAGTATTTCTGGGAGGAGACCAATGGCTCAACTGATGTGACGCCCTGGAAATTTGGTTCACTGTTCAAGTGAATAGTGTTAGTGAATAGTGCCAAGGGCACTAGTATTGGAATGCCAAAGGCCTTTATTATAAGTTGGGTTTGGTTAATGAATTAAGTGAGGGTTTTAGGTGCGGGTGTTAAGCCTCAAAAGAGAGTATAAATATACTCTCTGTGTGTAGAATCAAGGGTATATGAAATACCCTAAGTGCTTAAAGGGTTGGAAGTGAATAGTGTGTGAATAATGCTATGAACAGTGCTTTTGAGGCCAAGGTTCCCTATGTGCTTGTGTATGATGTGAGGATCTTATTATATATTTTATGGTGTGTGAGGGTGCTAAAGAACACTCCTTGATGTTTAAGGGTGTTAAAACAAGAGTGTGAAACACTCTAAGTGATCAAAGTATGATCAAAATTGAAAAAAAGAAAAAGGTCTTTGCATACCCTTAACTTTAGGGAGGCATAGTTGTCACCATGGACCGGAATCGAGTGATTCTTGAATTTTTGGAAAGGTATATGGAACCCACTTTGAGTTCCATGTCTTATCATTTTTCCATATTTTGAGTTGGGGTTGAGTTAAACGCCGAATTTCCAAAACTGGGTCTGCTATAAATCTGGACTGCTGAAACCCAGTTTCAGACCAGTCAGCTTTAGGGGCAAAATGGTCTATGAATAAAGTAGAATTAGAAATTCTTCAAAGCATCAAAGTTGTTCTCCTTCTAAAGACGAGTCCAACGCAAGTTGAATCGTTAAAATCCGATAAGCGAGTCAAAAGTTATGGCCAAAATACCAAAGCGGGAAAAACAGGAAAAAATTATGTCCCAGGTACGATAGTTCGTAAACGACCTACGAACGATCGTAGAGTTCCGAAAGTGCTAAAAACTCACTGTCAAGTCTACGATCGATCATAGGAAGCCTACAAACGATCGTAGAAGTGCTACGAACGATCGTACGTGCGCGAAATTGTTCTCTTTTTCAGAATTTTTAGGGTTTCTACCCTCCTTGCCTATAAATAGGGATCACATTTGGGGGTTTTTGGTTATCCTAAACCTAGAGGAGAGTTGTGGAGAGGAAAGGAGAAGAGAAGGGAGAATTGGAGAGGATACAAGGAAGGTTGTGGATTTAGATCAAGGGATCTCAAGGTGGATCTTCCCCTCATTCAAGCTTGAAGCATTCTCTTCAAGTGGGATCATCCTCTATCAAGTTGGGGGTTTTCCAAACAAGGGTTTTCTCCAATCAAGGGTTGATTTCAAAGGCTAGTACACCCTTACTAGTAAACTTAGTAATAACCTAGGTTTGTGTTTGAAAAACGATTATGCTTGTTTTGTGGTTCAAATTTTGAAAAGAACTAAGTCTCCCTAAAAATGCATAAGATGATTTAGTTGTGATGAATGTGGGTGATGGAAAATGGGAAAGACAATATAATTATAATAAATGCACTCCATATTTTTTATGAAATGTATGAACATAAAGACACGAATAAATGCCTATAAAAATGTCGTATGCAAGGTGTTTGATGAAATGCATGTGTGGGTTTTAGAATCTAAGACGATGCAAACATGATTTAAGGTTGTTCCTAACTTGGTAAATTCAGCTAGCATGCCCTACATGGTTGAGTTAAACTTCTCACATGTACATAGAAATTGTTGAACACCACATGTTTTATAAAATGTATGAATAAGTTGAAAAACCTAAGACTAAGGGAACATGAATATAGCTTTGAAGAAACGTTACATGCAAGGTGTTTGATGTAATATATGTGTGGAATGTGAAACGAAAGTTATGAGATATGAACCAGGGATCTTTCCCCAAAATTTAGTAAATATGAAAATATGCTTTATGAGTTTCCTCAAATTCTCATGTGCCTATAAATGATGAAATGTTATTTGATGTCCTCAATCTCTTCAAGTCATTATTATGCCCACGAATTACCACACACGAGCACGCATGTATGCATGAACAAGGTTTTTAAGTATATGTATATAAGAAACCAAGAAAAAGCAAGACATGTGATTTACTAAACAATTGATAAAACCAGACATCAGGCCGGTCAAGGGTAGGGCATATCCTCGGATATGTCATACCTAGCTCACAAGAAAACAAGCAAGTTAATTTACTAATGTGTTCCGTCCCATTATAGTTCGGGCATTAGCAAAGCAAGTACAAGGATGCTAATGTGTTCTGTTCTATCATAGTCCAGGCATTAGTACACAAGTGAAATAATTAGTGTGTTCCGTTCCACCATAGTCCGGGCACTAGTCAAGTCAAGACAAGGATGCTAACGTGTTTTGTTCCATCATAGTCCAGGCATTAGTACACAAGTGAAATAACTAGTGTGTTCCGTTCCACCATAGTCCGGGCACTAGTCAAGTCAAGACAAGGAGGTTAATGTGTTCCGTTCCATTATAGTCTGGGCATTAGTCAAGCAAGACAAGAAGCTAGTATAACCATCCAAGTCATAGTTCGGGTACTAGTTAAACAAGTCAAGCAAGAATAACAAGATCCTAGTATGTCCGTCCAAGTCATAGTTCGGGTACTAGTTAAACAAGTGAAGCAAGAATAACAAGATCCTAGTATGTCCGTCCATTTCATAGTACGGGTACTAGCCAAATAAGACAAGATGCACAAGAAACTCACAAGACTAACAAGGTAATTAATATATGTTTTAGTTAAAGCATGAACCTAAGGTATGATTTTTAATATGATGTTCAAGAGTTATATTTGTTAAATTGTTCTTGCTTCTGCACTCTGATTATGTTTATATGATAATGAACTGCACCATGCATAACTTATTATTGTTATTACTATTGTTAGCTAGTAGCTTATACTCGCTGAGTATTCCATACTCAGCCGTACATATTGATGTCGGCAGGTTCACAGTTCGACACATATGCTACGGGTCCGTGGATCAAGGCAGTTCATGGAGAGTAGGAGCTTGCTCGGGATTGTCATCCGAATGCTAGGAGTCTTGGCATGGGGCCAATGGTTGGGTTGAGGGAGAGAGACATGTATTTTGGGTTTTTATTTTGGGGATATGTGTATCCCTTGAGTTGGTAACTCGGGTTAAGGATTTTATATACATGTCTTAGTTTATCTTTAGTTATTGTAATCAATTGCACTTAAAATACAGTTAAGTGATTAAAGAAATTTTCAGTTCCCTATTTAGCTTGCCTTGTATGCTCTTGCAGGATGGTTTGAAGGATAAGTCACGTCGCCAAAGTATCCTAACTCCTAGGGGTATTTTGGGGCGCGACAACTGAGGTGTCAACACTGTCTGGTTGACCTATGTAGTTATTACACCACCATAAATTGGCAGTTGAAAAGCAACCAACCCTACGGGTCGCTCCAAAAGTAACTTACCCTACGGGTCACCCCAAATGCAACTGACCCTACAGGTCATTCCAAATGCAATTGACCCTACGGGTCACTCCAAAAGCAACTGACCCTACGGATCGCTCCAAAAGCAACCGACCCTACGGGTCGCTCCAAAAGTAACCGACCCTACAGGTCACTCCAAAAGTAACTGACCCTACGGGTCATTCCATATGCAATTGACCCTACGGTCGCTCCAGAAACAACTGACCCTACGGTTCGCTCCAAAAGTAACCGACCCTACGGGTCACCCCAAATCCAACTGACCCTACGGGTCTCTCCAGAAGCAACTGACCCTATGAGTCACTTAACCAACAAAGACCTCAATGATGCACACTATTTCCCCATCATGGCGACTGTAGGATTTAGATGATAATGCACCAGTCAAAATAGTATTTCTGGGAGGAGACCAATAGTTCAACTGAGGTGTCAACACTGTCTAGTTGACCTATGTAGTTATTACGCCACCATAAATTGCCCGCTGATGAGCTATTATCATGGTAACTTCGTTAGCCCTCATTCTTCGATTCTGATCCAGCCGACTTCCTTAGCTTACCACCCTTTTTTCCATTGGATTTATGGACTCGGTGGTTCATTTGATGAAAAGAAGATGTCATGTGTTTAGTATCCTTCTAGTCGCCAATCCTGGAAGGGACAAAAGAAACATCTTGTTGTTTCTTTCTAATTCCAACAATTAGCTCTAAACTAACCCACCTGCTCTTCGGAGTTTGCTTCTCAAAATCAGGGTGAATTATCCACTGTCCAGGGGTGGAAGAGAAGAGCATATTTAATCAGGACAGCATCTAGGGTTCCTCGAACAATGTGATATCTCACATCCATGGTTCAAAATATCGGTATCGGTCGCCGTATCGGTTAGCCCAAAATAGGATACGTATCGGCGTATCGGTACCGTATCGGTTGGATACGGCGTAAAAATTCAGGATACGCTAAAAAAAGCTTGGATACGCAAGGAAAAACTTGGATACCTTACATAAAACCTCTTTTAATGCAGATATAATCTAAAAACAAACTAAATGAAGACCTTCAACTACATTTATAATCATACATATGAGAATTAAAAAAGTTATAAGTTAAAAAAGGCGTGCGCGTTGATAAATATGCATGAAAATACAAACAATAGTTAGTTAACCAAGTATAAGAAATATAATCTAGAATTAATGATCATTAGTATATATCAACTTAGAGTTGAAAATTTAAGTTATCTACACTTAATATTTCAATGATTATCCATTTTAATTGTTTTAGATATCTAAAGAATTTATGAATACACATTTCACTAATTGAAATTTAGCATTTTAGTTTCCAAACCTATTTCTCTCTGCAATTGACGAGCTCGATGTTTTTTTTGAGGACTTAAACAATATGGGAAGATGAGGAAATTGTTGAATAATCGAAGACCCAGCATCAAGATCAAACGAAATCAAGATCAAACGAAGATGATTATAATTTTATTTGACTATGAAGTGGATGTAAATATAATTTTTTATTTTTTTATGTAATCAAGCAGGACCATTGTTCAATTTTTTTAATTTTTTATTTTTGATGTAAACAAGCAGATGACTGTAATTTTATTTGGTGGTAGTTAGTCTATGCTCTGTTTGTTTGGGCTCTTTATGATTCACTATTTGTGAATCCTCATTTTTTAATGAAATTACTTCTTACCGACAAAAAAAATATAAACAAGTAGGACTTCCAAATCTATTGAGTGGTGTTTAGCCGTTTAGGTGATTACAAGTTAACAGGGTTAATTTTTTTTATAAAAAAAACCAAGGTTAGATTGTTGAACCCCAAGGGTTAGTGAATCTTAAGCACAATTAATAAGAGTTAAAAGAGACACGTTGGCATGTGGGTGTGATTTTTTTAATAGGGTTAATTTTATTTATTTTTATAACCTTGGGAGATTTCAATCGCACTTATTGACTGTCCCTTTTAACTCCTACTAACTGTAGTTAAGATTCACTAACCCTTAGGATTCAATAATCTAAGCTTGATTTAAAAAAAAAAAAAAACTTTAGAGTGAAAAATTCTTATCCTTTTAATCTGTATCAGTCTTTTTTTAATAGCTCTCCTCTTTTTTTTTTTTAAATCTCTCCCTTGAACACCATCGGTCGATGCTTTAAATTTTTTTTTTTGTAAAACAGCTGCGTATCACAGCGTATCGGTGCGTATCGGTGCGTATCGGTGAGTATCGGTGAGTATCGGTGAGTATCGGTGCGTATCGGTACCGATACGCACCGATACGCAGTATTTTTTTCTTTCCTGCGTATCTCTGTATCGGTAGGCTGAAAATCCGGTACGTATCGGCCCGTATCGGCCGATACGTATCGATATTTTGAACTATGCTCACATCGGGTAAATCCTTGTCTACGAAGCAGAGGTACCTCGTCTTGCTTGCTTCTGGAGACTGCTCGATAGAAAATATTCTAAATTTTCCCTACAGTGTGGTGGTTGAGATGCCCACTATTTGGCCCACCTTTTAGGCTTCTAACCCTCTAACCTCTAAACAGATACTAACCACCACCACGACCCCCCAAAAAATGTTATTTTGGATAGGGCTGAACATTGGGTTGGCTTGGCTTGGCTTGACCTAGCCCGAGTTAAGAGCAGGTTAGGCTCAGATTATAACAGGCTGGGCTTGGTCCGGGTTAAAGATTAGGCCCGAAGTTGAATTCGGGCTGGGTTTCATTCGCTCAAGTGATTGTGTAGTGGTTGATAGGCCCACCATGTTTAGCCCGCTTCTCAAACATGTGTTCAGCTCTCTAAACCACTAACCAACGAAAACTGTGGTTGCGGCCTAACCCTATTTCACTACTAAAAAAAGAAAAATCATTGTTGCTACCAGTGAGTGGCTAAATTTTTCAGAGTGAGCTAGCATTCCTCTTGTACGATAGTCGCCTCGTGATCGGGCCTCATTCCCATACTTATGAGGTTGAATAGAGTCACCACCAACCATGAGAGTGAAGGTTGAGCTTTATGTCAAGGTTAAAATTTTAATAGGATCATCACATGCAAGGCACGTGGAAAAACTTCAAAATAAATTCCATAAAGAAGAAACAAGATTAAATACTTTTACTTGAAATGAGAAAATTGAGAAATAACTCCTACATTATGATAATATTATCTTCCAAGAAATACATAAAAAAGGCACTGCAGCAGAGAAAATGAAAATATGAATTACAGGATATTTACAAAGGTTTTTTTAGGACATTACTCCCTGGTGATGATTGAGCAAAAAGAAATAAACACTCCCATGCGGTGATTTTAGATATGATAAAGGCAACCCTCGGACAGCTAGCAGAACTTATATTACACAATCTAATGTTACCAAATTGGACATGCTATTACCATCTTCATTGAGCTTCTTCAAGAGCTGAGCCTTTGTAGGAAGGGCATACATCCCTGTAGCAACCGCTTTCCTGATAACCCGTCCATGGTGAGGAAAGAATTCCCGGGCATAAGCCATGGAAGCTGGATCCTTGAGGGAATTTCCCCTGCAATTGAAGTTCATATGTCTTATTAGTAGTGCTCACAAACATCAACTCATCCATCAACATATAGATAGCAATAGCATGTGTAACTAATACTTGAACAAGTTATAGACATCAACAAGTGAGTATTATGGTTTATTCTTGTATTGGTTCATCCTAGGTAGCGGCAACCTCAAACTGGACATTCAAAAGATCGTTCAAGCACTCAGAAAATGAAGTTGCCTCAGTTCAGCCATGCCATACATCACCATTTTCTGATCTGTAAAGCATATTTATAACATATCCCTTCATGTTTTGGCACTTAAAAAAACCCCCTTCTATTTTGCTGACACTTTAGTAATAAATCTATATCTTCTTGTAATGACTGTTGTTCCCTCTGATATCAGATCTAAGACCTTTTAGAAAAGACTTAGGAAGGTTTTGAATGTCGATATCGTGGGACATATTGTTTTGCAGGGAATATATCACATAATCACACGTTGAAGGAAAAATTAGGGGAAAATGGGGGATATATATCACGGGATATAAACCGTGTTATATCCTTTTGTAGAAGAAGTATAGCAGGGTTTGGCCTGTGTTGGTAACCAATTTTTTATAATCTTTGGATGGCTTAAAATTTGTGATTTAGTGGGTATGGAAGAGTTTTATTGAGTAATGGACGGTGCAGTTTATGAGGCATCCTGCAGCCTGGGCAGTCTGAAGCTTGTGAAATCTCAGTTCAGCATTTGGTTAACCTACAGAGTACACCTTGAGGGCGCTTGTCTTAGGGTAAAGGAGGACAAATCTGAGTAATGGTAGTAGTAATGGAGTTGTGTGTCATAGAAGAATAATGGAAAGATCTTCATATCCAAACTGAAAACATTCGAACTGACACAAATCTTAATTGAATTCTCTTCACCCTCCCCCATTGGAAAGGGGAATTAATTTAACTTTGTGATTCCGGTGTTCCTTTTTCCTGGTGACCTCATCTTTGCTCTCTATAGCTCTTCTACTGCACACCAGTCCTTGCTACTTCCCGTTTTAGTTGACATGCAAATCCGAGGAACAAGAGGCAGCATGGATATCCGGTTTATGCCGATCTAGATGGTCCTTATAGCACAATATATTCTTCTATAAGGGTATTGCCAAATATACTCTATAAAGGGCACAGTAGTCAATCTAAGACCTTTTGGAAGGCAATGGTTGATTCCTAAAGTATAAGGAAAATAGGGGATATTTCAAAATGACAGAAAAAAGGGGTGCAACTCTACAATCGAAGAAAATGAGGGAGAAATCCCTATTAGGCAGATGGAGTGGTGCTAGCTGGCCGATTCCCAGTTTCAGTGTTTCACCAAGTCATAGCTATTCTTTTTTCAACCAAAAATCAAACACCCAGCTCATGAACTAGAAACCTTTTGAGACAGTCAAAACTGAGAATGACCAAATCCTAACCCTAGCTCATTATTACTTTCTATCATATACAGACAACCTAATCTTTGTAGGAACAAACCTCTAACCCTTCCAAGAGCAGTCTACAGTAGAATCATTGCAAGAGTTTATCTTTGCCTTTATTGTTTTTCTGATATCCCCATTATAAGCTTCAGATGGATGAGAAACCTACCTCCTACATTTCAACATCAAATGTCTCCAACATTGGCAAAGTCCCAAATTTACAATTTAACTTTATACATTTCATATGGAACCTCATTTATTCAGAGGTGGAAGTATGAACCTCTCAACCTTCTGTTTCCTGTGGTGCCTATGCAGGAGGCTCCACACTGTTAATTGGGACTGCTCCAATAGATTGGTCATATCCCAAATTTTCAGCCTCATCAAATGTTATTCTAGACCATCCGGTCAATAGTTGTAGAAAAAAGGCTCATCATATGATGGTTGGGACCAGATAATTCCTTGAACGAGAATCATCAAATATATGGTCCTGTGTTCAAATTTTCCTTAAGGTTGTTTTAGATAACTATTAGTTTTGTTTTCAACATAAACCATATTGCACATCTCTCATAAGGTTATTATTAGAATAAATAGAATTAGAGACTCCTTTGACCAAGGAGTTCTAAGTAAGGTTATACTCCCAAGGAGTGTGGTATCATAACCACTGCATAAACTAGATTAAAGTTTCTAATTAGGAGAAGTTCTCTGATAGGTAGAACTGTATTACGGTAGAAAAGGTATAAAAGGAACTGTGTTTGAATTAAAGTTTCTATCAGTCTCATAAGTCATAAGGAAAAATCCTACCCCCATCAAGGTAGAGGGTGGGTGATAGGAAGGCTACGAAACCGTCAAGGGAAGGACGTCTACAAAAGGTGCAAGTTCTACCTTATGCCGATTCAGTTGAGCATTTTTATAGGTATTTATTCGCTAAAACTTAACTGTATTTTATCTATAACGAACAGTTTATGCTCTTTAAAATATAAATGGGTTAAAACCCTGTGCGATAGCCGGCCCGGGTCGATCCCCTCCCCACATTCGTGTTTTTCAACCGATGTGAAGCCGAGATCTGTTAGAGTCGCCACCAATCAAGATTCTGGGTGTGATTGGTCACCCACAATTAAGAACCCTCGATTAAATAAAAAACCAAGAATGGGTCCGGGGATTCTTTTATGAGTTGGGGAAGGTGTTAGGCACCCCACCTCATCCGTCGAGCGACGGTTACCTCTTAACTTTCTCCATTAAATTAATTCGAAATTATTTTCTATTTTTTTATTATTATTTCGAGAAAAACCACCCCTCCTCGACCGAGTTAAGGCGATTTCATCCCTACTTGTTTTCTTTTATTTCGAGATTGGAAAGCCACCCCTCCTCGACCGAGTTAGGGTGAGTTTCTCTCTACTTGCGCGGCAAAATCCCTTTTCCCTAAATCGGCGAACGGCCACACATCCCTCCTCAACCGAGTTAAGAGGGGCCCCGCCTACATTTGGATGGAAAAGGGACAAAACTACTAACAATAATAAAGAAAAGCTTAAAAAGAAGTCGAAGATCTGGTCTTCCGGCCCTTTCCTTCACCCGGATTTCCTCGTCCGCACAACCGTGAAGAGGGAAATCTCCGAGCTACTCAGAGAAAGTGAGGGAAGAAGAGACTTGGACGGGTAGAAACAGAGGATGAGGATGTGGCATACCTTTTCCCTTTGTAGATGCTCCAAGTGGTTGAAGAGAAGAGAATGCTTCGACGAGATCCGAACTCCCAAGATTTCCCCCAAAGTTGGTGAAGATCACTCCTAGGTTGATGGCTGGAATTTATGGGGTTCGAGGGCTAAGCTAGGCTTTTTCAGAGTTCTCCTAGGTTTCAAGTTGAAAGCCTAAAGGATTCTCCTCCGATTCTCAAGAGTTTTCACCCTTTTTTCCAGATGAGTTATGGGTTTGGGGTGAGGCTCCTTTTATAAGGTGAAACAATAGGATTTTCACGTTTTTTTCCGATGTGGGACTAAAAATATAACCCAAAACCCGTTGGCACGCGAAACGAGGACGCAATTAGGGTTGACTGTACACCGCGCCTTTCAAAAGACCGCGGGACTGAATTTAAGGCAAAAATAAGGGGCGCGCCCTTTCAAAGGGCGCGGGTCAATTTCAAATTTTTTTAAAAAAACCCTGCCTCTTGGGGCTTGAGTTGGATTGGGTTTGGGCTTTTTGGGCTTTGATCTTTGATATTCGGGAGCCCGGATCTCGTTATTTGAAGCTCGCCTTTCGACACTTGGAGTTAAATGACGTGCAAAAATGAGGTGTCTACAGCTGCCCCTCTTTGTCGGATTTGCTTGCAAAGAACGACAAAGAAGAATAGACATAGGCCCATTTTTGCACTTGAAAACTAATGTGTGCATCCTTGATTGAGTCAAACATTTTCACAAATCAATTTTTTTAAAATAATTTAAAAGCTTGGTAAGAAAAGGTAAAGGAAAACAGAGACGGATCCGGCACGTGGGCACTATCATGGACCTCAATCTCCTTCACAAGTTCGATCCGAACCTACGCAAAGGGGGTAGTTTAAAAGGAAAATGGAGACGGATCCGGCACGTGGGCACTATCATGGACCTCAATCTCCCTCACAGGTTCGATCCAAACCTGCGCAAAGCGGTGGTAAATAAGGTAGATTTGAAAGCTTTTAAACAATTTTTCAAAAATATATATATATATTTTTTTCCAAATTTGTAACTCAGTTCGAGGATGCTCACATCATTTTCATAGTAGCAATAGTCAAACAATCATGATTATGGCATGAATCAGACTGTCGATTGGTATGCATATTAAGTTCGAAAAACAAACCTAAAGTTTAATGTAGCACGGTTTCCAACCATACAACCATTGATTGATTGCAGGTAAGTGAGGTAAGCGTGCTTAAAAATCTTTTTTTTTTTTTTTTTTTTTGTGATCCATTGTTGATTCTCTTCTTGCTTTGCAGCATAGAGCTCCAGCTGAAAGTACTTTTTCGACTCGGATATGAACTTTGATATTGCCCCTGGTCCTGCACAGGTAAGTACTGGTTAGTTGATATTTCTTTCAAAACATGCATGTTTATGCCTTGACATTTACCATTTGATTCTCTGAAAGTTGTCAGTTTATGCAGTATTATTATGTCAAAAAGAAGCAATGTACTTTACTCCCTGTATTTGTGCCTTTGCAGGTAGGTGGAGTAGAAGAGAGCCAGAGGCTGATGATGGGCATGGTGTCGCTGAAGCCAACTGAGCCGAGAACCATTGGAAAAGATTTAGAGATTTCACTTTCTGCATTTATGATTTTGTATGTAATTTGTAGAATATTATTGGAAATCAATTGCAGAGTCCAATGGAATGGGGATCACAAACTCTTTTTTTTTTTTTTTTTTTTTTTTAAGAAAGAAAAATAAATAAACAAACAAAAACAAATAGAAAACTTTCCACCAGTGGGGTCGCACCTATGACGGTTGCCTACGTATCCCTTGAAAAGAGAATCAGACCAGCGTAGTTCAAAAACATCCAAGCAAGCACACACTTTTTTTTTTTTTTTTGAAAAATATGATGACTAGAATTATGATAAGATTAAAATTGATGGGCATGATTCAGACCACTTTCAGAATGTTTTAGACCAACATAGTATCCACCTCATCGCATTTGCCTATGTCATTTGGATTAACCCTCAATGGTGTAACAACTATATGGTACTGTCCGACTTGAAACTGCTTCTGTTCTCATCCTGAGCATTGAGACCTGGTTATGATGTAAAATTGACTGCTGAAACTTTTTTTTTTTTTTTCCCCCTGATGCCAATTATGGTTTTCAACAGGTATGGCCTGCGTAATTTTTGCGCATTGACGCCCCCAAAGGGGTTTTCATCATGCCCGCAGTAATTTGATCTTGCCATGACTTGATTTTTTACTCGCAACGCCCTTTCGGGTTTTCATTGTGCCCTTTCGAGTCATGCTTTTCTTTATAGTTTTCTCTCAATCACTCTAATCCGTCATCGCCTGAACTCATGCATGCATATGCATAATCCAATCTTAAGCTTTTATGATTATCATTGATCCGAGAGGACTTTAATGGTAGGACGAAACGTGGGCTATGGTTAGGGTTTTTGAAAGAAATGATGAAGGCTCAAAGGTTGTGATAATTGGGAAGAACTGAGACATTTGCTTGCTTTTGGGTTTTGTTCCTTTTCTCCTTGGGCGATTTTCCCGCTCGTCTTGCTTTTCCCTTCCCAACTTCTTCATTGGGCATTTTAAAAAAAATGCCCCAGTGTATGGACACTGGGGTTACTCTAACTTTTTGCTTTGGCCCACTTGTACTGCTTTGATTTTCTCATTTTGTTCCCCCTCCCGGACACTGGGATACCCTGAATTTTGGCGGAAGCAATTGACCTCTTTTTTTTTTCTTCTTTCATAATTGATCACAAAAATTGCCCCAGTTTATGGACACTGGGGTACCTTGAACTTTCGGCTTTACCCGATTGTACCAAAAATGCCCCAGTGTGGGTGCAAAATGTCCATGTTTGGTTGTGAAACGAATGCTAAGGCTCAAAGGGGCTGACTAGATGACATATAATGTTGATGGGAGAAATGCAAGGATGGCCTCTCTTCCTTTCAATTTTAACCATATAACTCAATATTGAACTATGCATGGTACCTTTTGAATTTTGATAGAGTCCAAATTCTTTGTCTATCATGATGAGAGCTCTCCCGGAAAGTACCATTCTGATTATGTTGAGATGATTTGACATGGATTCTTGAAGCGAGTCATTTGTGTGGAAGCACCATCGTCTTTGAGGTAAACTCGTGTCATCATGTTTTGGCTTTCATCATAGAATGACACCACCTGATATTCGATGAACATCCTTCAATTATCCACTTCAGGTCTCTTGTTTGCTGCTTCTATGACTTCATTCATCCATGGTCCATATCAGGAGGAATTGTGGTGTGTGATCTTGAACTGCTCGCATAGTACTTTCACTTGCTGGTTCTTGAAGTTATTTCATTCGGATCTCATATCTGCATGTCAATCACATTAGCTTGCTGCCTCTGATGGTCACCATCTTGGGTTTCTCCTTTGAACCTAGGTTTTTGGATTCAGATTCTCCTACATTGGTCTTAAATCTTAATGCCTTTTTCATGATGATCCAGAAAAAATCTGAAATTTCTTTAGAGGATCCATTTTGCCCATTTTCATTTATTTCAGTCAAATTCTTCTCATCATATTTTCCCAAAGTTTTTTTTTTTTTTTTTTTGAAAACAAAAACAAAATACTAGTAAATAAAAACTCTCCCTTTTTCTTCTTTTTTTTTTGTTTTTTTTTGTTTTTTTTTTTTTGAAATAGCCTAATAAAAAAACTCAAAAATTTTTTTTTTCAATTTTAATTTTCCATTTTTTTGTTTTTTTGTTTTTTTTTTTTTACAAAAAGAGTTGCCTTCTAAATTAATCCCACCCGAGGCCGAAGGCCTATCCTTGGGTGGTAACCAAGCAACTAATGAAACCTTGCTTTTCGGAGACCATTGAGGTATGGTCGAGCTTGCGCCACCTGATGGGAGCCACCTCCCAATTCATCACCTTTTCATTTGCCCTCAAAGGGTAGATTGAATTTTCCTTACCTGCATAAAACAAAATACCTGAGCGATCTGAACCTTCTTTCTGACCATTCTGACTTCTATCCCAGTCTTCCTCGGATGCTTTTTCTTGTGGACTCATCTGTTCGAAGACAGAATGCTCTGTTTTCTCAACCTGCTCAGAGATGTCCTCCATAGATCCATTGAAGATTTTGTACCCTTTTGCTTTTCCAGATTCTTTTCTTTCATCTTCTCTTATTCTTTCTCTTTCATCATCTCTTTTCTCTTCTTCTCTCCCATCCTCTTTTTCTTTTTCTTCTCTTTCAGTCTCTATTTCTTTCTTTTCTCCCTCAGCCTCTTTTTCTTTATTTTCTCCCTTAGTCTCTTTTCCTTTCTCATCTTCTTCCCTTTCTTCCTCTTTTTCTTTTCCTTCTCTTTCAGTCTCTATTTCTTTCTTTTCTCCCTCAGTCTCTTTTCCTTTCTCATCTTCTTCTTTTTCTTCCTCATCCTCTCTGATCTTCTCCTTCTCTTTGGCCAAGTCTGATTTACAAATCTGTTTGCACTTACTGAAATCTTCAACCTCGACAACTACCTCTCCTAGGACTTCATTCCTTATTGGCTGGATATTGTTGCAATCGTAGGGAGCCCTTTTCAAGTCTGTTGGGATGGGAGTTTGGTTGGATGGAGGGGTAGGCCAATCAAATACAATAGGTTGCGGGGTTGGAGTTTGGTTGGATGGAGGTGTAGGCCAATCAAACACGATTGGTCGTGGGGTTGCAGTTTGGTTGGATGGAGGGGTAGGCCAATCAAACACGATTGGTTGTGGCACAGGATTAGGTAGTGGAGGGGTAGGCCAATCAAACACAATTGGTCGTGGCATAGGATTAGGTGGTAGAGGGGTAGACCGGCTCAAGACGACTGGCTGTCGTTGAACCGATGGTTGTTGCTTGGATATGGTGTTGGAGATAAGGGAGACTTGACTCTTGTTCAAATGAGTTTGAAATCGAGCTTGAGATGGAGATGGGCCAACATTGCATCCTTTCATGTCTATGACATTGATTGCCCGAGAGGTAGTTGTGATGTCCTCCTCATGCATCGAGAGCGAACTTTGACTCTGATTTATGCATTGTTGCTCTTGTTGACGCATTTCCACTTGAGTGGGTTGCATATATCCTTCTGATGGTTGAGGCTGAGAGTGCACCTGAAACGGTTGAGAGTTCCCCTCATATGTTTTTGTTGGGGCAGGATTCTCACTACCATGATAGTACATTACCTTCTGAAAAGTGGTATAATCCATGATTCTCCCAGTCCTGACCCCTTCATCAATGTCATCCCCATACCGGACAATAGTTGCGAAGCTTGACTTTGTTTGTGTCACTAGGCGCTCGTAATACGGGGCCTTCAATGTTGAAATGAAAGTACTGACCATCTCTTCTTCCATCATGGGAGGCCTGACCTTGGCGGCTGTATCGCGCCACCGATATGCATGTTCCCTGAATGATTCTGATGTCTTCCTCTCCATTTTGAGGAGATCCAACCGGGTGGGAGTTACCTCCATATTGTACCGATATCGAGCCACAAACATTTCTGCTAGGTCCATCCAGCATTTGATTCTGGAGTGATCAAGTTCTACAAACCATTGAAGAGCTCCTCCTGATAGACTCATTTGAAAAAGCTGCAACATCAGCTGCTCATTCTTCCCGAATATCCCTAGAGCACCTCCATAGAGTTTTAAATGTGCCACAGGACAGCTTTGGCCACTATACTTGTTGAACTTGGGAATCTCAAAATTCGGCGGGAGACTTGATACGAAATAAGGGCAAAGATCGTCAATACCAATTTTAGAAAAGGGGTCGAAGCCTTTGACCGATCTCAGATCTTTTTCAAGCTTTTCTACTTGTGTGGCTAGCGCACTCTTGGGTCTCTCATGACGCCATTCTTCTTTCTTTTGAAGGTAGACTGAATTTTTTTGATCCTCATGTGATGGCGGAGTATCTGTCCGCGTTTGCTTTGGAGAATTTGGGGGATGTACATCAGATGTTCCAGAGATCTTTAGTCCTTTGTTCCGGTCATATCGAGCCAAGATCTGTTCCATCATTAGTGTCATGTTCTGAAGGTTGCCTTTTAACTCGGCCAAACTAGCTTCGGTTTCTTGCCTAAATTTTGCTCGGGCGGGGCCATTGCCTTCTTCCATCCCGAGTATGCTTTGTCTAGACCTCAGTGAATAGGGAGGCTCCTGATAAGCTGAGTCAATGCAGACGATACTTCCTTCCCTGGAGCTGTTAAGAATAACTTGAAAACCAAAAGGATCAAATATGGAAAAAATCTCTGAAGATGGATGCTTCTGTTGGTGGGAAACTTTCCTCTAGCTAAAATTTTGATTCGATTCGAATTTTTTCTTTTCCAAAACAAGTGAGTCAATGTTGCAAAGGCGGGATAAAGGTTCTTAGCCTCTAACAAGGTTGCCCGTAGGACTTAGGGGAGTTTTAACACAAAGGCGGGATAGAGGTTTTTAGCCTCTAACAAGGTTGCCCGTAGGACTTAGGGGAATTTTAAAACAAAGGCGGGATAGAGGTTTTTAGCCTCTAACAAGGTTGCCCGTAGGACTTAGGGGAATTTAAAAAAAACAAAGGCGGGATAGAGGTTTTTAGCCTCTAACAAGGTTGCCCGTAAGACTTAGGGGATTTTAACACAAAGGCGGGATAGAGGTTTTTAGCCTCTAACAAGGTTGCTCGTAGGACTTAGGGAAATTTTAAAACAAAGGCGGGATAGAGGTTTTTAGCCTCTAACAAGGTTGCCCGTAGGACTTAGGGGAATTAAAAAAACAATGACTCATTCCTTTTTTTTTTTTTTGAAGTCCGAAGGTTTAGCTAAACAAAAGTTCCTCACAACTTAGTGTCCATCAACAGAGATTTAGAAATCTCGAATCATCAATATGTAATAAAGCATCAAGATAACCAATATAGTGAACAGGAAATGTTCTAATGCCTGAGCTTTTTGGGTAGTTGCTCTGTAATATCCAGTGCGGATACCAAAGACTTACGGCACCACTCAGTTGAACATTGTGCAGATGACTATCTTAAACATTAACATCATTCAATACTATCATCAGAAAACATGCAAGTTAATGTGTCCTCAACAAATATTTCTATATGAGATTTGTAGGGTTCTAATATCCACCTAAAAAGGGTCCCTCAATCATAGAATATCTGTGCACGATCCTTGCACTTCCTTTATTCAAAACGATTGGGGTTGGAATGTTTCGTCGCCGTTTCCGGGATGCTATCCACGGTCGTTCAACTACTTAGCTCCAAATATGGGGGGTAAGTCCAGTTTCGGACAACATAAGGAGAAGTGGATGCCGTGAATAATAGTGCAAAAGATAAGGCAGAAGAAAACGACAAATAAAAAAATGAAAATAACAAAAAATTAATTTAGTGGAGAAAGTTAAATTGAGGCTCGAATCCTCTAAGTCCCCAGCAAAGTCGCCAGCTGTGTGATAGCCGGCCCGGGTCGATCCCCTCCCCACATTCGTGTTTTTCAACCGATGTGAAGCCGAGATCTGTTAGAGTCGCCACCAATCAAGATTCTGGGTGTGATTGGTCACCCACAATTAAGAACCCTCGATTAAATAAAAAACCAAGAATGGGTCCGGGGATTCTTTTATGAGTTGGGGAAGGTGTTAGGCACCCCACCTCATCCGTCGAGCGACGGTTACCTCTTAACTTTCTCCATTAAATTAATTCGAAATTATTTTCTATTTTTTTATTATTATTTCGAGAAAAACCACCCCTCCTCGACCGAGTTAAGGCGATTTCATCCCTACTTGTTTTCTTTTATTTCGAGATTGGAAAGCCACCCCTCCTCGACCGAGTTAGGGTGAGTTTCTCTCTACTTGCGCGGCAAAATCCCTTTTCCCTAAATCGACGAACGGCCACACATCCCTCCTCAACCGAGTTAAGAGGGGCCCCGCCTATATTTGGATGGAAAATGGACAAAACTACTAACAATAATAAAGAAAAGCTTAAAAAGAAGTCGAAGATCTGGTCTTCCGGCCCTTTCCTTCACCCGGATTTCCTCGTCCGCACAACCGTGAAGAGGGAAATCTCCGAGCTACTCAGAGAAAGTGAGGGAAGAAGAGACTTGGACGGGTAGAAACAGAGGATGAGGATGTGGCATACCTTTTCCCTTTGTAGATGCTCCAAGTGGTTGAAGAGAAAAGAATGCTTCGACGAGATCCGAACTCTCAAGATTTCCCCCAAAGTTGGTGAAGATCACTCCTAGGTTGATGGCTGGAATTTATGGGATTCGAGGGCTAAGCTAGGCTTTTTCAGAGTTCTCCTAGGTTTCAAGTTGAAAGCCTAAAGGATTCTCCTCCGATTCTCAAGAGTTTTCACCCTTTTTTCCAGATGAGTTATGGGTTTGGGGTGAGGCTCCTTTTATAAGGTGAAACAATAGGATTTTCACGTTTTTTTCCGATGTGGGACTAAAAATATAACCCAAAACCCGTTGGCACGCGAAACGAGGACGCAATTAGGGTTGACTGTACACCGCGCCTTTCAAAAGACCGCGGGACTGAATTTAAGGCAAAAATAAGGGGCGCGCCCTTTCAAAGGGCGCGGGTCAATTTCAAATTTTTTTAAAAAAACCCTGCCTCTTGGGGCTTGAGTTGGATTGGGTTTGGGCTTTTTGGGCTTTGATCTTTGATATTCGGGAGCCCGGATCTCGTTATTTGAAGCTCGCCTTTCGACACTTGGAGTTAAATGACGTGCAAAAATGGGGTGTCTACAAACCCTTGTAGAAATTCTTGTATTTCTTGTATTGTTTAACAATTGATATCAGAGCAAGAGTTTTTACTCATCTATCAGGGTTATTCTATTGTGGCATTTGCAGATTTAAGTATCTCATGAGCTATTATATAATAAGAAATTAATAAAACTAGAGAAAAGAACTTAAAAGAGCTTAAAGAAGGTCTATCTAAGACCATAAGGATGTAATTAATTTAGGGGCTGGTTGGTTAATTTTAGCAAGTTTATAAAGAATATACAAATAATAATTATAATAATAGTATATTCCGTATAGTTTTAGCTTGAGAAAATATGTTAGAGCAGAACACTTTCTCGCATTGGTGGTTGGAAACTCCTAATTTGGAAGCACTGCATAGTCGCCAAAGTGGCCCATTTGTGGATAATTTAGGATGTTCTGACCATGGTAAACTGTAATTTTGTGTTTGACTGCTACAAATCTGTGGTCAATCCCAAAAGCAGGCTATTGATTTATGAGTTTGAGAAAGGTTTACACTCTCGATGTTGGTGGCATGCATGATTATCTGGTAGCACGGTAGGGTTCGTGCATGAGAAACCAATAGCATGTTGTAGCCTCAACCCAAAGGAAGGGACTATATTGATGCACAGGGTATTCTCGTCAAATCGACTACTCAATGCATACTTGAGCATCTCAGAATGAGTCTAATTCATTGCCCATGAACTGAACTCATGTTAAAGTTGTTTAATTCTTGTAAAGTCGATAAAAGATATATTATATTACATATCTAAAATGATTGATTTGCTTCTTACAGTCTTCTTCATCTGCCTTTTTAGAATCAGGTGAGTTAACTCACAGGGATGATATATCACTAGTTTGTTATGAGGCATATTTAGTGGATGCTCCAGAAAACACTAAAACACTTGGTGGGTATATCACCAACTCATTTCAAGGGTTTATAACCCAAAAAAAAAGTTGGCCTTGGAGAAAGGACACTGGTAATGGGAAATGGTGAAAGAGCCAATGTGGTTCCAGTAGGTGTTTATAGACTAGTTATGTACCATCAATGAGGCAAAATCTTCTATCAGTGGATTGACTAGATAGATTAGGCTATGAGTTCAGGTTTGTACATGGAGCACTGGGAATGTATCATGATGATTGGGTCAGGAACTTCCATTGATGGATTCTATAGCTTAGACTTAGATCATCAATTTGCTCGAACTCTTCAGACTGCTTATCGATGATACTCGGTGAGAAACACCATAAAGATGAGTTGTCGTCCTCCAAGTTGTGGCAGAGAAGACTTGCTCATATTTCCAGGGAAAGAATGGAAACTTTCTCAAACGTTTTCTAGAAGATAGGGTTTAGTTTCCAGTTCCCTTAATGGATCCAATTACTGTTTCACCTGTTCCTCGAGAGCCAATTTTAACAGTTCAACAGGAGGCTCCAAATTCTGTGCTGTCAAACACAGGGGATCACACCAACTGTAGGAGAAGTACAACTTAGAAGATCTCAAAGGGAAAGAAGACCTGCTATTTCCAGTGATTATTTTTGGGAGCATGATCCAGTGTTGCGCAGGCTCAAGAGAGTTTACTCATTCGGATAAGCGGTTTTAACTTTTAAGCCATGTTGGAAGAGTTGAATTCTATAGCAAAGAATGGGGTGTGGGACTTAATGGAGCGCCTAATGGGCTAGATCCATTGGGTGCATGTGGGTATACAAAACTAAAGGGGGCTCCAAGAGACAAATAGAAGGATACAAAACCAACTTAGTTGCTAAAGCTTTTTCACAGAAAGAATGAATTGATTGTAAGGAACCATTTTCACCTATGTCAAAGAAGAATTTCTTCAAAATTATCATGACCCTAGTAGCTCATTTTGTTCTGGAACTTCATCAAATGGATGTTAAAACAACTTTGAGATACATCGAGAGTCACACGAGACAGAACCCGTGGAGTTTTGAGGCATTGTCAAAGGGCCTACATAGATAGACTTCTTGAGAGATTCAAGATGCAAGGTAGCTCTGGCATTGTGGCACCAATGGTTAAGGGAGATCATTTCAGTAAGTTCAGTGTCCCAAGAATGATATGGAATGAGTTGAAATGCAGAATGTTCCTTAAACATCAACTATTAGAAGCATTATGTATGCACAAGTTTGTACTTGACCGGAAATTACCTATGCTGTTGGAATGTTGTGAATGTGTCAAAATAATCCTGGTATGGATCATTGGAAGGCTGCAAAGAAGAATTTGAGGTATCTTCAGAAGACAAAGGATTCGGTTCTCACTTCCAAAAGATCTGATCACCTAGAGATGACAGGGTACACAAATGCAGACTATGCCGGTTGTGTTGATTGTACAAAGTCAACTTCAGGATGTGTTCATGCTAGCAGAAGAGGCAATCTATTGGAAGAGTGTAACGACCCGGAATTTTAATATAATAAAATTATGTGTTTATGGGTCCTTAATGAAGATTAATTAGTTAATTATTTGTTAAATTAATAAGAAGGGGATTTTGCTCAGGGTTAAAGTACACCGAGGAAATCTCAGTATCGTTTAGCGAAATTCGCACACAGTGTGCCGGTCGACTGCTGGGAAACACCCCTACCGTATCGGTTCCGTCATGTACCATTTCACGGGACCGCGGGGCCATTATGTGATAAAATTGAGAAAAACGGGAATTTTTCATACTTCCAGAAATTAAGTGGGACCCAATATTTGTTAGAGATCCTAATAGAAATCCGTGCGGTTGGCACTAATGTGTGTCAGTCGGCCGTGAGGACTAATGTCTGTCGTCTCGGTAGTTAGTTATCTCAAACGAAAAAGCGACAGCGTGTTTTGTGTCCGAAATCAGAAAATTAGTGGGTTTTACAATTTTCTTCCGGACTAAAGTGCAGCTGTCAAAACTCAGTATTTTTCCCCGAAATTTTTACAGTAGGTGTCGGACTGCCCCAAGTTCGGTCACCTAAAGTTTCGTCAAAATCGGATGTCATTAAGTAGGATTACGGAGGCCGTATATGCGAGAAAATACGAAATAATAGTCAAATGGTCAACCCGTTGACTTGGTCAACGGGGACCATTAATGGAGGTCATGTGCATGGCACATGACCCTTGTATTATAAATAGGGGACAGCCCCTTTCAATCTCACGTTTTGCAACAGTAGAAAAGAAAAGAAAAAAATCTGCCACAACAGATTTTAGAGAGAGAAAGTGAGGAGAGAGAAAGGAAGAGAGAGAAAGAGGAGAGAGAAAGAAGAGAGAGAAAGAAGAGAAGTGGGTCCTTGAGGTTTTTCGGCGTCCCCGACGCGTTGGCGGCGTCCGATTTTCTCTCCGGCGTCTCGTTTTGCGTGTAGAGAGAGAGAGAAAAAGGTAGAGAAAGAAAGTGGAGAGAGAAAGTTGCATGCGCTCTACCCCGGGGTTGATCGTCGTTGAGAACGCGTTGGTGACATCCGTTTTTGCCTACGAGGCCTCGAAACGTGTGAAGCAGGTAAAACCCCTCTCTTTTCTTCTCATTTTCCACTTATTTTGTTATATTATTTCATGTGATGTATATGCATGTCTTTTGACGTGAATGAAAAAGGGGCGGAGACCCCTATATGATGTTGTGATTTTATGTGGTCCCTCAGGGAGCCCAGATCGGGTCCCGGGTAAAATGTATCGCCACCCTAGGGTGACGAAAAGTTGTTTTGCATGTCTTGTAAGGCTATGGAGACATCCATTAGTCTGGAAACGTTCCTTAACGGGACGGTGTGTTACCGGAGTTGGTTTACGGGCGCGAGGCCCAAGTATTTCAGTTAATCAAGCGAGGCTTGGGTTAACTGGGGTTAACCTGTGGTTAGAAAATCTAACTAGGGTTCAGTGTAGTCCGTGGTTCCTCTTTGACTAGGTCAGGAGAGACGGTGCCCAGTAAGGCCCGGGGTTCCTCCGTGACTGATAGTCGGGAGATGTCGGTCTGTTTGTCTAGGTCATCCGTGGTGCCTCTTGGACTAGGTCAGGAGTGGCGGTGTCCTGCATGGCCCGTGGTTCCTTTGTGACTGGTAGTCAGGAGATGTCGGAGTCCTAGGGAGTTTAAAGTGGCTAAACATCAGATAGTGTATAGCCCGGGGTTCCTCTCTGGGTGGGTTAGAAGATGTCGGCACCGTGTCTATCGTGGTCCCTTCTTGGTGGAACGTCAGGAGATGTCGGCATTGGTATAGATGTCGGGGTTCCTCCGTAGACTAGCCAGAAGATGACGGTAGGCAGGTTGGTCGAGGTTCCTTCATAACTGATACCCAGGGCGATGGCGGCGAATACACGGTAGATGTGGCCAGTCAATTGAATGGAAAAATGTTCTTATTGGGTGAATGCCCATGTTGTGTGTGTAAGCTTCGGATACGAAGTGGTCTGAATTGGTATACTTAGAGTTGGTGTATTTGTTTGAGTTGGTGGACTCATAGTTCGGTATGGAATCATCGGATTCCAAGTGAGTTGGGTTGGTATACCCAAGGTTTGGTCATGTTCGGGTGAAAGCCGGAACAGCGTGTGTGGGTCTAAATGACTCAATGTATTATGGTTATGATTTAGAGACTTTAAGCTAAACATTTGTGGGCTGTGGCCAATTAATAGAGTCTTAGGACTCGAAATGAAACATGATTGATGATCGAAACGATAATTTGGTAATATAATACATTCATAACTGAACCTCATAATTAGAAAGTAATGTGAGGTCGGGAACCTCTGTTAGGGTGACGTAACCCTAAGTGACCTTGGGTCACAATTTATTATATACTGTTCTATTTTACTGTAACATGCAAATTGAACTGCTTATTATATCATTATTGATGCGTGTTATTATGTGGAAAATAGTTTAGAAGGATTGTGGTTTTATTGGGCTTCATAGCTCACTGACTTTTTGTGTCAGCAGATCTTGGAGCTGCTGATCCGTAAGTGAAAAATCTATCTGGATATTTTGGAAGCTTGTACAAGTTTGTACCTGGCGTGATAGAGACGCCTACTTTTGTAAAACAAACTTGATGTAAATAATACAGGTATATGGTTTGTATGATGGCTATTGTGATGACAGGTATTATTTGCTTTTTGGGAGCATCTGATAAATGTTTAAATTTCCCGAATTTTTGCGGGTAAAGTCTTCCGCTTGCATGATTTGACGAACGGACACGCGTCTCGGAACTTGATTCCCTAGGCGTGGGTTCGGGGCGTCACAATTGGTATCAGAGCCAATAGCAATAACCATCACACAAATCATACTTGAGCATAATACACCTAGGAACCGTTGGATAGGCGATCCCTTAGGGTGTGTTCTTTTTGCGGAACTTTGGGGCGGAACTTTTAAAATCCCGGAACTTCAAAAGTGTAACCTTGTTCTTTTATTCAAAATCCCGGATCTATAAAGATCCGTGGAAGTTAAAAATCCATGAAAAGTAGAACTTTATAGTTCCATCTAAAAGAGCCGGATCTTTAAGTTTCCACTTAAACGGAACTTTTAATTGAGAGGAGCCCGATGAAAAAGTCTTTCATCTCATATAAACTTCATCCCATACGCAGAACTCTTATCACAGACTTCATCTCAGGAGAGAAGAAGATTGGATGCCATTCTCGAAAACGTTCCCACTGATCATCATCAATCATCACATCGTTCTTCGTCAACTTGCAATAGTCGCCGGTCACTGTCAAGCATCTCCAGGTCAGTTTTTTTTTTTTTTTTAGGGGATCTGAATCTTCTCCAGGTTATTTTTGTTTTTTTTTTTATTGGGGGCTGATCTACGTAGATGGAAGTAGATCCTTAGGGGGCGTTTAGTATCGTTCTCGTAGAACGATTTCATGTGCCATTTCTTTGGACGGCAACGAGATACTCTCTTCTCTCTCTCCTTTCTTTTTCTGATTCAACGTAGGAATTCATTTAACAAAAAATATATATGTTGGGATTTCTCTTTCCAATTTGTGAACGATTTTTTTGAGGTTCCCCTTCTAGTTTCTTTGAATGTTATTTTATTTTTAGGTTTCCTTTGGTATATCTGTTGGGCATGCACAATACATGATCTATCAGTAGTCAGTAGCCACTTCTCACTGTGCAACAGTTATATTGGAGCAATTTTGGATCACAACATCTCTGTTCTTCCAAGTCTCTGTTCTTTCAAATTTTAGTCATCACTCCTGTGCTAACAAAGGAAATCAAGATTACCCAGATCCTCCGTAATGGTTCCTTCTTGGATACTTTTTAATCCAACATGCTTATCAAATTATTGTCCAAATGTGGTCATGTGGAAACTGCCCACCTGCAGTTTGATAATATGCATGAAAAAAGAAGATATGTTTGGAATGCTATCATTGGTGCTAACAATGGAATGCTATCATTGGTGCTATCATCAGTGATTCTGGTTGTTGATGTTGGAAAAAACACTAGTCCTTACATGCTCCCAAATAAACCATTCATTACAATTTGTGATTGTAGCATGCAATATTTCTCAAATCATTTTTTTATGCAATTAGTATCTAATCCATTTGTACATTCTATTTGAGGGGTTGATGCTCTTCTTTATGTGCATCTATGGCAGGGATAGTTGTAGGTTCTAAATATTTTTTTCTGGATATATGTAATTTATTGCAGGATTGGTAGCTACTATTTTTAATGACTTAAGTTTCACAAAAAAAAAAAAAAAAAGATGCACGAATACTGTTTACAGATGTGCCGGAGTGAAAGGGTTGCGCTTGGGTGAAGCTTCTTTGGTTGAGTGTGTTTACGTGGTGTGTGTGTGTGCGTGAGTGAGTGGTGTGTGTTTTCCTTTTGTTGCCTTCAGCATCACCTTGTGGTGTGTTGAGTTAAACCAAAAAAAAAAATGTCGTATCATGGAATACTATAATTAGCACATAAGTTTGAGATGACTTAGAAGGGAAAGCTTTGAATTTTTATAAGGAAAATAATCACCTCCTCGGTCGGTGACGCGAGGAGGGGGGTCTCAGCTCCCATTTTTTTGCCATGTGTTCCCTTTCTAACCCCATTTAACTGTGGTTAAGATTCATCCATCCTTAGGGTTCACCTATCTACCCTTAATTTTTAGAAAAATAAAATAAAAAAAATTAACCAAAGGATTAAAAAAGCTAACCCGAGTTAATGGGAGTTGGAGGGTTGACTATGTGAGGGCGAGGAGGAATAGTCTCCTCGTCGGCCGACGAGGGGACTATTGCTCTTTTTAGAATATATGATGGTAGGGAAGGATTCAAGCCTACCCCTAATTTGTGGGGTCTTATTTTTAATCTTGTTAAAAAAAAATGATTGTTCTTTCTATATTTTTTATTAAAAATTTAAAGTCTATGTAACAATATAATTTTTATTCTTAATTTGTTCATTACTAATTGCTATTATGATAATGATATGTTTATTTTTTGGGGTTATACATATTCAAGCACTTACATCCAACCCCCTGGTAGTGAGAACATTTGCTCTTGTAAATTCAACCCACCTTTATTACCAATCTATAGTATTAGATTTTATAGTATTGAGGTCATATTTTTTTAATAGACTTATAAGCTTTCTGATCCTCTGTAGTCTTTAGTAGTAAGGTTATTGTTCAATTAATTAATTTTATTTTTATTTTTTTCATATTAGAATAATGTATATGCCCCATGCTACCCATCATGAAAAGTTGTGTTAACATCCTCAAATTGAATATTTTTGGTAAACTTTTTTGTTTACATGCCACCATCAGGAAAAGATGGACACTACTGAAAATAATACAAAGAAAAGGAAGTTGTTGATATGCGCCGCTGGTTTAGTGGTCATGGCTGCTGTGCACACGGTATTGAAAAAAATATTGTGTCCTCATTATGCAATTAGAGAACCCAGACGGAGTATAGATGAAGTAAGACACGCATTTATCCATCGGCTGCTACGCTATGATAATCGAAATACTCATAATCAATTGCGTTTGTACCAATCTACATTTTTTAAATTGGTAGAAGTATTAAAGAATAAAGGTCTTTGTTCTACAAAGAATGTTGATGTGGAGGAGCAAGTGGCGATGTTTTTATATGTCATAGGTCACAATGTTCGGCTAAGGGTTGTTGCCTTTTATTTTAGTCACTCTGTGTCTACAGTCCATCGTCACTTTATTAGTGTATTAAGGGCTATCCAAAGACTCACCGGTGATTATATGAAACAACCCGGTCCAAATGACACACTATTGCAGCAGAGTGTCACCCAGAGATCATTCTCACATTATTTTAAGGTAGTAACACATACTACAGTTAGTTGGTTTATTAAATAGATACATTATAAGTGCTTACTGTCTTGGTTGTCGATTCATAATAGGACTGTGTTGGAGCTATAGATGGTTCCTATATCCCAGCAATGGTAAAAATTGAAGATCAACCAAGATATCGTACCCGAAAGGGAAGAATTGCACAAAATGTCATGGCAGCTGTAGGGTTTGACATGAAGTTTACATATGTCTTGGCTGGATGGGAAGGATCTGCAAGGGATCCAAAGGTATTAAAGGCTGCCGTCAGAGATGCACCTACCAAGTTGCTTATCCCTGCAGGTAACACCATAGCATTCTAGCACTTTAAATGGGTGCTTACGATAATAACCTTGCTATGTGTCATTCCTTTTTTATAGGTAAATATTACTTGGTAGATGCTGGATATGGGCATTACCCAGGGTTCCTTGCTCCATACCGTGGTGTACGATACCATCGATCTGAACAACGTGGACATGCGCCAGAGAATGCACAAGAGTTGTTCAATTATTGGCATTCATCACTACGCAATATCATTGAACGTGCATTCGGACTAATAAAGAAACGGTGGGCTGTTTTGAGGACAGAACCATTTTTTGACATTAAGGTGCAAGTGTTGGTTGTCCTAGCATGTTGCACGCTTCATAATTTCATTTCAACTGAGGATCCCACTGATTTACTTGAGGATGAGTGTTGTGATGATGAGGAAGACTTGGAATCTAATGATGCTATAGTAATGGAGGATATTTCGGGTCTTGACACAAATGATGCATGGACAACAAAAAGGGATGAATTAGCAATACAAATGTGGAATGAATACAATAGTTAATTAACATGTAGAAAACTTATGGATTTATTATGAACATTTTGTTTTGTTTTTTGAATGTTTAATAGATAAGGATGTTTATATTTTCTGAATGTTGAAAGGATATTTATTTTTGAATGATTTAAATGTGAATGAATGTTTATCTTAAAACCATAAATTGTGTAAGTATTGATGTTTAATATATAATAATTTTGTATTATTGATTTTGAATTAGGATGAGTCAAAAAACAACACAATCGAAAGATTCAAAAGATAAGTGTAAAAATGCAAACTGGAACTCTCCTATGGAAAGGGTATGTATTGAGACTCTCACTAATGAGTACAATAAAGGTAATAAGGGAGACAATGGTTGGAAACCACAGGCTTACCAAGCAGTTGTCAATGCGATATACGAGAAGTTAGGAATATCACTGAACAAGGAGCAGGTAAGAAGCCGAATCAAGAGATGGAAGAAAGAATATTTAGCTATTTCAACTCTTCTTGATCAGAGTGGTTTTGGTTGGGATGACACGAAGAAGATGGTTACAGCAGATGATAGCGTTTGGGATGAATACTTGAAGGTAAGATTTTATTATTATTTTATTAGTTGATTTTTCATAATTTTTAGATTAATTATGTTTGAATTAACATGTATGTATTTGTTACAGAGTCACTCTGATGCCAGACCATACAGGACCAAGTCAATTCCTGATTTTGATAGTCTCTCTTTAATCATAGCCAATGATTCTGCGAATGGCAGTGGAATGCTTAGTGGATTTGATGCTGAACACACAACTAATCAGGATGACACTTTTTCGAGGGGAACTAACATCGAGGATATGAGGACTGGCCTTGAGGACCTTCACGAATGGGATAATCCTATAAGAAATGAAGTACCTGCACCATCTGCACCATTAGGAGCTTCCTCATCTCGGTTAACCAATGAAGCAAGAAAGAAGAAGAAGACTAGGCGTGAGGGATCGTCGGATGAATTGTCAGCCATGAATGCTAACTTAAGGTTTATAGCTGAGGCCATAAACAATACTACTGCTGAGGTTGACATGGAACCATTGATGGTTGAACTTGAAAAAATTCCTGAGTTAGATGAAGATTTAGTAATTGAAGCTGCTGAATATTTGTCTTCTGATAAAAAAAGGGTGAACTTGTTCTATGGGATGAATGACAACTTGAGGACGAGATGGCTACTGAAGCGTCTCCGCCCATAATTGACCTATTTGTCTAGACTTGTTATTTTAGACATAGATTATTTTTTTTTGGAATGGAATATGTTATTCGCACTTGTTAGGTGGTGGTTAGAGATTGATTAAAAAGTTTTATAAGATGCTTTTATAGTGTTTTAGATCCTTTTTATTATGCTTGTTTTGTTTATGATATGAGATCACAAAGGTATTGATGATATTAAGATGATTATTTGCTTTTATTCAAATTTATCATAATTTCAAATGACTCATAGAATATTGTGGAATGATGATATGGATACACCGAGTCATAAAAAAAGGTAAACCAATTATATTCACATTGTATTTAAAAAAAAAAATTAACTTGAATTATATTGTATTAAGAATTAGTCTAGGGATACTCCCAAAGTGTACTCCCATATATACTCCCAAATCTTAACCGTTTATCTCAATTATTAAACGGTTAGGATTCCTGGTGATGTGGCAATAGAAAAGACAAAATAAGCCAACTGAAATCCTGACCCTTAGTGGTTGGTTATAAACGGTTAAGATTAGGGAGTATATTTGGGAGTATAAATGGGAGTACCCATAGACTGACTCTTGTATTAAAAGTACAGTTAAGAAGTTAAACAGAAATGAGATTTTAAAGTTAAATTTCCAATTTCTAATTTCTAACCCCAAAGTTCCATGTCAAAAGAACAGTGAACTTACAATCTCCTAGGAATTTGATCATAAAAATCCACGTCGAAAAGAACACAACTGCAAATATTTCAAAAATGTCAAAATCCAGATCTCAAATGTTCCAGGAACTTTGAACTTCCTGGTTGTCTACAGTTCCGCGAAAAGAACACACCCTTAGAGATTTATTTGATATTCCTAGTTGAGTGATTGTTGTACATGTCATGTTTCGAAATCAGACATTGATTTGGAATATGTACATGTGCAGGAATGGCAAGGACGCACCGAATTCCCACAAAGAGGGAGATAGCTCTGTTTGAATGGGCGGTGACTATGCAGAGAAGACGTCACGCCGGATGGTCGTGTTACCGCACTATACACCTAAAGGCGGTAAAACCACTCCGTAAGGGATTGACCGCACAAGCAATGCGCGAATCCTTAAGAAAGAGCGAGATTGATTGGATTTTGAGAGAGGCTAGACCTGAGACAGAGGATCAGGCACCGCAGGAGGGTAGTGTAGCAGTCTCACCGATAGAGGTTGAGACGTACGAAGTATAGGATCATGGCGGAAGAGCGTGGTGCATCTATATCGTTTTGGCGTTTTGGAATATAATAGATGCCCATTCGATCTTTCCATCATTAGATCACTTTTTGTATGTGTACAGCTACATGATGTTTTGTATACGTTGGTGTACTATATACTGTACATTGTTGCTTTGTATATATTAAAGATGAAGTAAATGAAATGTCTCTTTTTGGATATCGAATTCTCAGTGCATTTTAGTTTTATTTTATTATTAAAAGTTCGTTACTTTATAATTATAGGTGAATCATGCCACCTCGAAGAGCACCCGAAAATACCTTGGCTGGGGCATTCGAGGCTATTACAGCCCTAGCCAACCTAATTCAGCAACAACAGGCCCAGAATATGAATGGAAATGGGAATAGTAGTCGTATCCCCATCGCTACCATGCCAGAGCATGGGAATGTGACCCGATTGGAAAAGTTTAAAAGGCTTGGGCCGTCAGCCTTTTCGGGCACGACTGATCCACTAAAGGCGGAGAACTGGATTAGAAGTCTGGAGAAAGTTTTTAGGGCTATGTCCTTGCCAGAAAATGACAAGCCCGAGTTCGCTATCTTTCTACTTGAAGGAGAAGCGGAACATTGGTGGACCACAGTGGAAAGGACAGTTCCACCGCATCAGAGGCCTGTTACTTGGGCAAGATTTACTGAATTGTTTTATGAGCGCTATTTTTCAGCGTCGATGAAAAAGAGGAAAGAGATGGAGTTTCTTCAGCTGACCCAAGGAAACATGTCGGTTAGCGAGTATGAACAAAAGTTTAATCAACTCTCGAGGTTCGCTGCAAGATTTGTCGAAGATGAGCAGTGGAGGGTTGAGAAATTTGAAGAAGGATTGAAGCCGGCTATCAGAGGGAAATTGGCAGCTCAACGATTTACCTCCTTCTCAGAGATATTAGATAGAGCACTCAGAGTAGAGCGAGTGCATGAAGAACTGGCACAGTCTAGTGCTGGCAAAGGCAAAGGGACAGTTGGGAAGCCCTGGATAAAGGAGAATAACCGGCAGTTTACTGGGAAAAGAAAGTTCGAGGACATGAAAAACCAAGGGTCTACGGGAAGATTGGGGCTTAAGTGCGAGAAATGTGGTCAGGGTCATTTGACCAAGGACTGTAGAGTGAAGGTTTGCTTCCAGTGCGGAAAGCCTGGACACTTCAAGAAGGATTGCCCTAAGGCTCAACCACTAGCGTTGGAAGGCGGAAAAGGAAGAGTGTTTGCAATTACCCAGGAAGAGGCACAGCAGACCGAAGGTGTCATCGAAGGTAAACTTTTAGTATTTCAAGTACCTGCTTATGCTTTGATTGACACTGGTGCTACACATTCGTTTGTCTCTACTCGTTTTGCTAAACACATAAGTTACAAGCCTGATACACTCAAAAGCATGATGTCTGTATCTACACTATCAGGGAAAGTTCTGTGCACAAAAACAGTCTATGATAGGTGTCCCATACTTGTCAATAGTGTACGGATGTTAGTAGATCTGATCGTGTTAGACATGAAGGATTATGATGTTATCCTAGGGATGGATTGGTTGGCTAATTACCATGCAGTGGTAGATTGTAATGCCAAGAAAGTGATATTTCGAATTCCGGACATCCTAGAGTTCGAAATGCAGGGGATTATCCGAGGTCAAGCACCTAAGCTAATATCCGCAATTAAAGCATGTCACCTTCTAGACAAGGGGTGTACTGGGTATTTAGCTGCAGTGGTGGTCGATAAAGATGAAGATGACACTTTAGGGAATACCCCGGTGGTCAGAGAGTTTCGAGATGTGTTTCCTGATGAATTACCAGGACTCCCTCCTACTAGAGAAATCGATTTTACAATCGATGTTACTCCGGGTGTAGACTCGATATCTAAAACACCGTATCGGATGGCTCCGGCTGAGTTGCAAGAACTGAAGATTCAATTGCAAGACCTATTAGATAAGGGCTTGATCCGTCCTAGTGTTTCACCATGGGGAGCACCGGTGTTATTTGTCCGAAAGAAAGACGGGAGTCTGCGTCTGTGTATAGATTATCGTCTGCTGAATCAAGCGACGATCAAAAATAAGTATCCTCTCCCCAGGATCGATGATCTATTTGATCAGTTGCAAGGCGCCCAAGTGTTTTCTAAGATTGATTTACGGTCCGGCTATCACCAATTGAGGGTCAAAGAAGAAGATATTCAAAAGACAGCATTCCGAACTCGGTATGGTCACTACGAGTTCTTGGTGATGCCTTTTGGACTGACAAATGCACCTGCGGCCTTTATGGAGTTGATGAATCGTCTTTTCAGGCTGTACTTGGATCAGTTTCTTGTGGTATTTATTGATGATATCTTGGTGTACTCACCTAGTCATGAGAAGCACGCTGAGCACTTGAGGATTACGCTACAGACATTAAGAGATAATCAGCTGTATGCTAAGTTCTCCAAGTGCGAGTTTTGGATGGAAAAAGTAGCCTTTCTTGGACATATTGTGTCAAGAAATGGAATATCTGTTGATCCTTCCAAGATTCAGGCAGTAACCGATTGGGCAAGGCCATCCACTGTTACTGAAGTTCGAAGTTTTCTGGGATTGGCTGGGTACTACCGCAGATTTGTAGAAGGTTTCTCGAAGATAGCAGCTCCATTAACGGAATTGACTAAGAAAGATGTGAAGTTTGAATGGACGGCATCTCGGGAGCGAAGCTTTCAAGAATTAAAGAAGAGATTAACAACCGCTCCAGTATTGACAACTCCCTCGGGATCTGGAGGATTTGAGGTGTATTGCGATGCTTCCAGTAAGGGACTCGGTTGTGTCTTAATGCAAAACAAAAAGGTCATTGCTTATGGTTCGAGACAACTCAAGATTCACGAACGGAATTATCCCACGCATGACCTGGAGTTAGCTGCGGTAGTATTCGCACTAAAAATTTGGAGACATTATCTTTATGGAGAGAAGTTGGTGATCTATAGTGATCACAAGAGTTTAAAGTATCTATTCTCCCAAAAGGAACTCAATATGCGACAGCGTAGATGGATGGAATTCTTGAAGGATTATGATTATGTAATCCAGTATCATCCTGGTAAGGGTAACGTGGTTGCTGATGCCCTGAGTAGAAAGACAGTTCGATCTGTAGCATATATGAGGGCCGAGCGATGGAAGATGATCAAAGAATTCAAGAGTTGGAATTTGAGTCTAAGAGTCCAGGGTAATAGTGCCAAGTTGGCTAGTATTCAGGCCAAGCCAGTGTTATTACAAAAGATTCAAGAAGCACAGTTGGAAGATCAGGAGATCAAAGTTATCAGAGATAAGATTCTTCAAGGAAAAATGGGTGATTTTGAAGAATCTGAAGATGGAATACTTCGATTCAAAGGTCGAATCTGTGTGCCTAGAAATCCTGAGTTGAAGAATGAACTGCTCAATGAGGCACATCGATCTCGTTTTGCGGTGCACCCCGGAAGTACAAAGATGTATCAGGATATGAAGAATAACTACTGGTGGAACGGCATGAAGAGAGAAATTGCAGAGTATGTATCTCGATGCCTTGTTTGTCAGCAAGTCAAGGCAGAACATCAGAAACCACCTGGATTGTTAAATTCATTGCCTATTCCCGAGTGGAAATGGGAGCACATTACGATGGATTTTGTGGTGGGGTTACCAAAAACAAGGAGTGGACATGATGCCGTTTGGGTGATAGTTGATCGATTGATGAAGTCGGCTCACTTTCTTGCTATAAAGGATACCATAACCCTGGAAAATTTATCAAAGTTGTACATCAAGGAGATTGTGAAGCTGCATGGTGTGCCGGTATCTATTGTGTCAGATCGCGATCCGCGATTTACTTCCCGATTCTGGAGGAGCTTGCAAGAAGCTTTAGGTACGCAGCTAAACATGAGTACAGCTTATCATCCGCAAACCGATGGACAGTCTGAGCGCACAATACAAACTCTAGAAGATATGATGCGCACTTGCAGTCTAGACTTTCAAGGAAACTGGGATGATCACTTGCCATTGATCGAGTTTGCATATAATAACAGTTATCAGGCAAGTATTCAAATGGCTCCTTACGAGGCCTTGTATGGCAGGAGTTGTCGGTCACCAGTATGTTGGACTGAAGTAGGGGAACGTAAACTATTGGGACCTGAGTTGGTGCAAGAAACAACAAAGAAGATCGAGTTGATTCGATCGAGGTTATTATCTGCACAAAGTCGACAGAAAAGCTATGCAGATGGAAAGCGCCGGGACTTAGAGTTTCAAGTCGGTGACCATGTCTTCTTGAAAATCTCTCCATCAAAAGGTATCGTACGATTTGGAAAGCGGGGAAAGTTAAGTCCGCGATTCATTGGACCTTTTGAGATTTTGGCTAAAATAGGAGGTGTAGCCTACCGTTTGGCGTTACCACCAGAGCTGGCAAGGGTTCACAATGTATTCCACATATCCATGTTGAGAAAATATGTACATGATCCCTCGCACGTGATACGATATGAACCAATTCCAGTCAGAGAGGACTTAACTTTTGAAGAAAAGCCAGTGATAATTTTGTTCCGCAAGGAACAGGTGTTACGAAACAAAACGATTAAGCTAGTTAAAGTTTTATGGGAACACCATAGCATAGAGGAAGCCACATGGGAACTTGAAGATGTCATTAGAAGCAATTATCCCCAGTTATTTGATGACTAGTGTATATATAAATTTCGATGACGAAATTTTTGTAAGGAGGGGAGATTGTAACGACCCGGAATTTTAATATAATAAAATTATGTGTTTATGGGTCCTTAATGAAGATTAATTAGTTAATTATTTGTTAAATTAATAAGAAGGGGATTTTGCTCAGGGTTGAAGTGCACCGAGGAAATCTCAGTATCGTTTAGCGAAATTCGCACACAGTGTGCCGGTCGACTGCTGGGACACACCCCTACCGTATCGGTTCCGTCATGTACCATTTCACGGGACCGCGGGGCCATTATGTGATAAAATTGAGAAAAACGGGAATTTTTCATACTTCCAGAAATTAAGTGGGACCCAATATTTGTTAGAGATCCTAATAGAAATCCGTGCGGTTGGCACTAATGTGTGTCAGTCGGCTGTGAGGACTAATGTCTGTCGTCTCGGCAGTTAGTTATCTCAAACGAAAAAGCGACAGCGTGTTTTGTGTCCGAAATCAGAAAATTAGTGGGTTTTGCAATTTTCTTCCGGACTAAAGTGCAGCTGTCAAAACTCAGTATTTTTCCCCGAAATTTTTACAGTAGGTGTCGGACTGCCCCAAGTTCGGTCACCTAAAGTTTCGTCAAAATCGGATGTCATTAAGTAGGATTACGGAGGCCGTATATGCGAGAAAATACGAAATAATAGTCAAATGGTCAACCCGTTGACTTGGTCAACGGGGACCATTAATGGAGGTCATGTGCATGGCACATGACCCTTGTATTATAAATAGGGGACAGCCCCTTTCAATCTCACGTTTTGCAACAGTAGAAAAGAAAAGAAAAAAATCTGCCACAACAGATTTTAGAGAGAGAAAGTGAGGAGAGAGAAAGGAAGAGAGAGAAAGAGGAGAGAGAAAGAAGAGAGAGAAAGAAGAGAAGTGGGTCCTTGAGGTTTTTCGGCGTCCCCGACGCGTTGGCGGCGTCCGATTTTCTCTCCGGCGTCTCGTTTTGCGTGTAGAGAGAGAGAGAGAAAAAGGTAGAGAGAGAAAGTGGAGAGAGAAAGTTGCATGCGCTCTACCCCGGGGTTGATCGTCGTTGAGAACGCGTTGGTGACATCCGTTTTTGCCTACGAGGCCTCGAAACACGTGAAGCAGGTAAAACCCCTCTCTTTTCTTCTCATTTTCCACTTATTTTGTTATATTATTTCATGTGATGTATATGCATGTCTTTTGACGTGAATGAAAAAGGGGCGGAGACCCCTATATGATGTTGTGATTTTATGTGGTCCCTCAGGGAGCCCAGATCGGGTCCCGGGTAAAATGTATCGCCACCTTAGGGTGACGAAAAGTTGTTTTGCATGTCTTGTAAGGCTATGGAGACATCCATTAGTCTGGAAACGTTCCTTAACGGGACGGTGTGTTACCGGAGTTGGTTTACGGGCGCGAGGCCCAAGTATTTCAGTTAATCAAGCGAGGCTTGGGTTAACTGAGGTTAACCTGTGGTTAGAAAATCTAACCAGGGTTCAGTGTAGTCCGTGGTTCCTCTTTGACTAGGTCAGGAGAGACGGTGCCCAGTAAGGCCCGGGGTTCCTCCGTGACTGATAGTCGGGAGATGTCGGTCTGTTTGTCTAGGTCGTCCGTGGTGCCTCTTGGACTAGGTCAGGAGTGGCGGTGTCCTGCATGGCCCGTGGTTCCTTTGTGACTGGTAGTCAGGAGATGTCGGAGTCCTAGGGAGTTTAAAGTGGCTAAACATCAGATAGTGTATAGTCCGGGGTTCCTCTCTGGGTGGGTTAGAAGATGTCGGCACCGTGTCTATCGTGGTCTCTTCTTGGTGGAACGTCAGGAGATGTCGGCATTGGTATAGATGTCGGGGTTCCTCTGTAGACTAGCCAGAAGATGACGGTAGGCAGGTTGGTCGGGGTTCCTTCATAACTGATACCCAGGGCGACGGCGGCGAATACACGGTAGATGTGGCCAGTCAATTGAATGGAAAAATGTTCTTATTGGGTGAATGCCCATGTTGTGTGTGTAAGCTTCGGATACGAAGTGGTCTGAGTTGGTATACTTAGAGTTGGTGTATTTGTTTGAGTTGGTGGACTCATAGTTCGGTATAGAATCATCGGATTCCAAGTGAGTTGGGTTGGTATACCCAAGGTTTGGTCATGTTCGGGTGAAAGCCGGAACAGCGTGTGTGGGTCTAAATGACTCAATGTATTATGGTTATGATTTAGAGACTTTAAGCTAAACATTTGTGGGCTGTGGCCAATTAATAGAGTCTTAGGACTCGAAATGAAACATGATTGATGATCGAAACGATAATTTGGTAATATAATACATTCATAACTGAACCTCATAATTAGAAAGTAATGTGAGGTCGGGAACCTCTGTTAGGGTGACGTAACCCTAAGTGACCTTGGGTCACAATTTATTATATACTGTTCTATTTTACTGTAACATGCAAATTGAACTGCTTATTATATCATTATTGATGCGTGTTATTATGTGGAAAATAGTTTAGAAGGATTGTGGTTTTATTGGGCTTCATAGCTCACTGACTTTTTGTGTCAGCAGATCTTGGAGCTGCTGATCCGTAAGTGAAAAATCTATCTGGATATTTTGGAAGCTTGTACAAGTTTGTACCTGGCGTGATAGAGACGCCTACTTTTGTAAAACAAACTTGATGTAAATAATACAGGTATATGGTTTGTATGATGGCTATTGTGATGACAGGTATTATTTGCTTTTTGGGAGCATCTGATAAATGTTTAAATTTTCCGCATTTTTGCGGGTAAAGTCTTCCGCTTGCATGATTTGACGAACGGACACGCGTCTCGGAACTTGATTCCCTAGGCGTGGGTTCGGGGCGTCACAAAGAGTGTGAAGCAGTCTATCATTGCCTCAGCTACCAAGCAAGCAGAGTTTATAACATTTTATGGCTACTACACAAGAAATTTTCAGGCCTTGAGGTGGTAGTCTCCATTTCTAAACCACTTAGCATTTTTGGCAATATTCAGCTGCAGTATTTTATTCAAAAAGAAAAGATAAAAGTTCCCTATTGAAATGAACAGGTTTTTTTTTGGTAAAATTCCAACTCAAAGGCAATTTGGTCATTTTGCCAAAAGGTTAGGAGTGTTTTAGTCATGTTTTGGGAATTCTTGAATAATTCTCTAGTAGTCAAATGAGATCATGTAGACTCTACAGGGGTGCAAAAATGGGTTGATTAGCCAGTCACATAGGTCACCCTAAGATTGACGTGACATTCAAAATAAGGCTAATGCATACGTAACGTTGACCCGTTATAATTTTTCAAAATCAGGAACAAGAAATTGAAGTGAAAATGATATAAAGTGTTCAAGAAAATAAATAAACAATTAATAGGAAACTGTACTAACCTGATAATATAGAGAGACTGCATAAAACAAGATCAGAAGATGCATTATGGCCCAGATGCATATGGTCCTCACGATGTCTGCCAGCAAAAAAATTGAAAGGAGCTGAAACACTTGTCCCAGAAACATATTTACAAACACGAGTTGAAAGGCTACAAAACTCATTCACAAGAAATTATAGGCAAAGAAAAACTCTAGGAATTTGGAACCTTTCTTTTAATAGGATGAATCTGAATTTGGTCATTCCATAGGATCAGACAATTCAAATGGAGTATTTTCATGGTGAGTGTGGGGTGTTTGAAGGGGGGGGACCGCGACCACAACCACTTGATCATCAGAATGAGTGAAAAAACTAAAGGAATTAAATGAAAATGCACCAGTCAGACTAGTATTTCTGGGAGGAGACCAGTGGTGCAACTGAGGTGTTAACAGTTAACAGAGTCTGGTTGGCCTGGGTAGTCACAACGAACTGCCCGCTGATGAGCTATTATCATGGCAACTTCAATTTCTCCCTACTGTTCCTTAGCTTCCAACCCTTTCTCCCACTGGATTTATGAAATGAAGATGCCCTAGCTATTTATCATGGCAAATTTTTGATTAGGATTTGAACAATGCAAGATATTTGCAGCATGTTAAGGTTATGGTTTCTACCTTCCAAAAAACGGTTATGGTTTCTTCTTTTCTTTCTCTGTTTCAGTGCGCCCTTCATTTTAGATGAAAAACTAAGCCGAATTATGTTTATTTTCACTAAAGACTGCCGCTAATTCTCCTCTCATCTTTTCTTTTTTTTCATATTTAGCAACAAAACAGAACTTGAATCCAACGAAACTTCCATACATGACAAAAAGAAATTGATAAAGGAATCCAAGATCACTAGATAATTGAAGCAATAATGTCGGGGGAATGTGATACGAGTTACAGTCCTTGAAAGAGGTACTAGGTTGTGCATGGTGGTGTGGCCAAATGTGAGTAATTTAATCCATCCAAGGACTGAAAAAGTCTCAGTACTGTCTTCAATATTTCTGGATTATTTCCATTCGATTTATGAAGGTTTGCAATTACTGATACTTTGCAGTAGTTTTTTTAATTTAAGATTAAGTTTGAATCAGTGGAAGAAAAATACACAAACAGGGAAGTTACAAAAAACATTCACAAGAAATTTCACGCAAAAAAAAAATTAAAAAAACCTTTAGGAAATTTCAAACCTTTTCTTTTAGTAGGATGAATCTGAACTGCCCGCTGATCATGAGCTATTATCATGGCGACTTCGTTAGCCCTCATTCTTCGATTTCTCTCTACGGTATTCCTTAGCTTCCAACCATTTCTCCCACTGGATTTATGAAAAGAAGATGCTGAGCTTTCGTCTATTCCTTTTTCCTTGAAGGGCTAGATGGTGCCTTACTTCAGCAATTTAACCTTCTTGAATTGATCTCATAATCTACTTCTTGTGATCTTCTGCGATTACTACAACTAAAAGCTTTATGCAGTAAGCAAGGATTTAAAATTCAAGTTTGCAAATACGAAATTTCTGCTGAATTATCAAAACTTCACACCAACTTATGGGATTTTTTCAGTTGATGGTCCACAAAATTCAAAATAATAATATCAGTAATAAGTTTTAAATGGATTGTCTCGATCACTTTTCTACTAAATGAGAATACCCTAGCTTACTTTCCAGAAATGAACTTAGAAGCAGGGTTCAATAGGGGCTGAAATCTGGACTGTATAACAGTTCATAACTCATGCCTAAGGTACGTCTGAATATGCCTACTGAATCATATAACAATGCACAATTTTCATCAAGGTTGGAGTTCAAAAGCACCACAATCCAATATATAAACTAGCCCATAATTAGGTCAACCCATGACCCAAATATCCCCTGTAATCTGTATCATAAAATAATCTGATGCAAAATATGACTCAAACATGGTAACAAAAAAGTTTTTTAAGACTTTAGAATTTGGAACTCCATAAAGCCAGCAATCATGAAGCTTGGTCAATAAGTAAATATTAAAATATAGAATGGGACTTCAATCACAATCTTACATCAAGCAGACTCAAGTTTCTTGATTTGTATATCAATAATAATCAAGTTTTGTGCCTTTCCACATCCTTACCAAGCTATCAAAAAGTGACCATAACAAGAATATAACCCTTTTTTTTTTTTTTACTTACTGCTGTGGACAACAAATATAATCATGTTAATTTTGATTCCCTTAGACACATTTAACTACCACATAGCACTCATTCTACAGTTTTCAGGTATGCAGCTTTCCCTTACTTTTGAAATGGTATTTGCAATGCGTCTTAAAAATTCCTCAACGCTTTCTTTATGATTGGGTCTTTTAGTACTATAGCTTGCACGGTTTTTGTGGCTGCAAAATATAAAAATGATCTCCTTGTCCAGTCTAAGATACCCACATACTAATATTGTTGCAGACAGACACATTCTATGAACCTTGCAGATAAAGCCCAACAGTCTTACATCGATATGGCTCCACCTAAGTCTAGTGAGATCATATGGTACGTTGCCTTGTGTGGGTTCCATTAGGATTTGTACAATACAAGATATTTGCAGCAAGTTGAGGTTATGGTTTCATCTTTTTCTTTGTCTGTTTCAGTGCACTCTTTGTTTCCTTCTTTGTTTTGGATGAAAATCTAAGTCTAATCATGTTTATTTTGACTAAAGACTGCCGCTAATTCTCCTCTCTTTACCTTTTTGCATGTTCAGCAACAAAAGAGAACTTGTATCCAATGAAACTTCCATGCATGACAAAAAGAAATTGATAAAGGAATCCAAGATCTCTAGATAATTGAAGCAATAATGTCGGGGGAATGTGATACAAGTTGCAGTCCTTGAACGAGGTACTAGGTAGGTCATGTTGGTGTGGCCAAATGTGAGTAATTTCATCCATCCAAGGACAGAAAAAGTCTCAACTTTTTCAATATTTCTGGATTATTGCCATTCCATTTATGAAGGTTTGGATTTACTGATACATCGCAGTAATTTTTTTTTAAAGGTTAAGTTTGAATCAATTGAAGAAAAATACACAAATAGGGAAGTTACAAAAAGCTTTCACAAGAAACTCTTGGAAATTTCAAACCTGTTGTTGGAATGGGATGAATATGAACTGCCCACTGATGAAGAGCTATCATCATGGCTCGTTAGCCCTCATTCTTCGATTTCTCCCACTGGATTTATGAAACAAAGGTGCCCTAGCTTCTAAACCCCCCCCCCCCAATTCCAAACCAATTTCGTTCTGTTCTTCCAAGTGTACCACCAGTTGGCTATTCAACCGGAGCTCCGAGATATAAATGGTTTCTTTTTTTCTTAAACATCACTGTAAAACCAAGAAATGTGTTGAAGTCCACTGAAAAAATAAAATCTCAAAAATCTTTATGCTATCTTCCAGATTCCAAGAAAGGAGACTTTATTGCTTTGTGGGTTGAAAAAGATAATTTCGATTGAAAATTCTCAAAAAAATCCCAATCAACCTTCAACGAACAACCTTCTAAATACAACAAACGTATTAAATCAAAAATCATGATCCTCTTTTACTAATGATCTCCAGCAAGTCGGGCCTTCCTCAGCTTGTGTTCATCTGAGAGTATCTTAGCAAAGCGAATGAGGGTTTCCTCATTGGTCTCCTGTATCTCCTCTTCCTTCATCATCTCTCTCCTACCTGTCTGCACTGAGTTCGACCATGACACCGGCTTCTTTAGAAGATCTTCACCAATATTCACCAGATTTATCAAGTTCTCTTCAATCGCAATATTCAATCGTAATATCCACTGATGAGGCATCACCCATCAACGTGTGATCCTGTTCCAGCATAGATGATCCATCATATGCCATTATTTCACTGTAAGTTCCCGAAAAAATTAAGACTAGAAATAAAATCATTATTACACATGTCATCACACATACAAGAAACTTAAAACCACACTAACAAGAAATTGAACCAAATACGATGAGTAGCTTGTCCGAGAACACGACCATTCCTGAAGGTTGAGAATCAAAAGTGAGAGTGGTTGGGATGCAAAAACAACTCAATCTCATCTCCACTCCTGGCCTACTAAACAAAAAATTCTGGTCTGTGCAAGCAAGATAAATCGAGCATCTTGCTCATACCCACAACTTACTCGATACAGTAGAGTCAATGAGAGGTTTCATCTCGCCTGAATCAGACATGTGGGCCTCCAAGCGGTTTCATTCATATTCTAAAGGTTTGAACTAGACATGTGGAACCTCCAAGAAGAAAAACTACGATCTATCTTTCTTGCGCCGGATCTACCGGAAACGATGATGCAAAAAAATAACAATCAAAGAAAGCAAAGCGGGAAAAATTACCGGAGAAGGTGATATGGCAATTGCTAGAGAATCAATTGGCGCTGGAGCCGAGATGGTCTAGGTTTTCTATTGCCACTGGAGCCAAGATGGTCTAGAGTTTCGATTTCATGATTTGTGGGGAAAAAATTGATACGACTTTCGTAGAGGGGAGGGGTAATATCTGAAGTTTATATACTTTATCCCATAACATCAGCGATTCTATCAATCAAGTGACGGTCAACTGACAGAAGGGATGCAAGTGCCATTATTTTGAAAAATAGGGGTAACTAATATATTTTCTAAAAGCTGAGCGGGACTACGTGTATTTTTGTCAAACATCAAGGGGTGTAAATTTATTTCCCCCCCAAAAAAAGAAATGGATACCACTCTTGTATGGCAGCTGCAACTTACAAAACAATGACTTTATTCCAGATAGGGGATCAGACGGTGAGGATCGTATGATCCATTTAATTCTTGACCTAAGTCAAATAAAGGTGGGGCAAAAAAAAGGGGAGAATTCAATCAAGATCAAGAACCGTTGATTTCGATCATATTTTTGCCAGAACCTGTACAAACAAATCCAAATGAATTAAACCAAGGTTAAATTGTTTAACCATAAGGATTAGTGAATCTTAACTATAGTTAATAAAGTTAAGAGGGGCGTGTGTTGACTTGTGCGCAGGGGCGGAGCCACATGGGCCAGGGGGGCTGACGCCCCACTGAAATTTTGAGAAAAAAAATTACTATCCCTTTTAACACCCCTTTAACTAAGGATAAACCTTAGAAAATTAAGATTAATATTTTTCTATTTTTTCTTTTTTAAAAAACCAAAGGTTAGATTACTTAACCCTAAAAGTGAGTGAATCTTAACCATAGTTGATAGGTGTTAAAAATGGTAACATGGAACAATGAGGGCCACACATTTGACTATAAATGCAAAGGTAAGTTAAACATTTTTCTTAGTATTAATAGCCTAGGAGAGGGGCGGAGCCTCAGGAAGGGGCTCTAGCCTCCCTAAACTCTTTTTAAAAAAAATATATTTTCTTTACAAACACGGACCAAACACGATGGCCCATGAACTTGGTCCTAAAAAAAAAAAATTGGGGGGGCTACGCTCCTTAACCCCCCATTGTTAGCCCTCCTTCAAGAGAATCCTAGCTCTGCCCCTATTTGTGGGTGTGATTGTTCCCCAGATTTCCGGAGTTTGATCGCGATTGAATATGATCCAAACTCGAATCAGTGAGGCGGTGGCATGAATAGGTGAGATAATAGAGATAAATCTTAACTACTAGTTTTTTTTTTTGGTTAACACTTAACTACATGTGTGGTAAAAAGGGGGTATGGACAAATGAGGACTGCACATTAGACTACGTAGTCTAATGAATCCTAGCTCTGCCCCTGCTTGTGGGTGTGATTGTTCCCCGAATTTCCTGAGTTTGATCGCGATTGAATATGATCCAAACTCGAATCAGTGAGGCGGTGGCATGAATAGGTGAGATAATAGAGATAAATCTTAACTACTAGTTTTCCTTTTTGGTTGACACTTAACTACATGTGTGTTAAAAGGGGGCATGGACAAATGAAGACTGCACATTAGACTATATAGTCTAATGCGGCAATAAGTTAAGCATTTCCCTTCTTTTTTTTTTTAAATATTATTGGTGGGTCGGTTTTGGGTCGTGGAACAATTCTGGGAAGAATGGACTGGAGAATTGATATGAGTATTACAAGAACAGTTTTAATACAAAGAAGAGCTCTGGTTCACGAAGTTCCCTTTTTACACTATCACGGTAGCAATCTTATAATTTGGTGTCTTGCAAAATTGCCCAAGCCTCTTTAAGTAATTACAAACATGCCATAGCTATTGTCTAAAAACTGGAGTCCGCTTCAACGCCCGTGAAGCGGAGCTCCGGCTCAAATTAATCTCTTATAGGAAAGGAAAAATTCGACCACAAAAACTATGCGTCTGTGCTTCAAGCCTCATGGCAACCAGATACATTTTAAGTAACAGAGAGTTCGCCGAAAAAAGGGAATGTCGGTGTTTTCTATCCGTTTTCTTATAGAGGTATAGACAATGGCCAAAAACATTTACCCCCATTACTTGCACATTTACCTTAAGTATGATAAAGGGGGGTGGGATTTGGTCTGGCCTCACTAAACCAAAACCTTCTAGCCCACTCACAATACCCTTAAACTATCCTTTTAACCCTGATTATTTTTTTTAACTCTCACGATTACATTTTTAAAATTTTTTTTTTCAGAAACCAAGGTTGCATTGTATGTTCAGTTTACAGTGCTCCATATTATTGGGAAGGGGAAGAGAGTCTCTGGTTGTGTGCTGATGAATTAAGAGTTATACAACAAGGTTCAGTTGGGATGGATGGAATTTTAAGGATAAGTAACAATTGTTGACAGGTTTTGGCAGCTCTACAATTGACCACTAAATTTGTTGTAGAGTAGGTGGTGAGAATATAGTTTGGAAGGGTAAGTGATTCCTGTTAAATTTAACATTTTAAAGTATTGACTCAGTCAAGACTCAGGACTAATGTGGGCTTCAAGATCTCCAAATCACTGTGAGCAATGTCTTTTTTTTTTGGGTTTAGGCATCATTTATCTATGTTAGTAGAGTCAGCACGTGATGTTAGCTTGGGCATTGGAGCTCTTGCAACTTGTTAGGAATTTATGAGTCGGGTTGGGCCTCACCCGAGCTTTTGATCCACCCACATGGTTGCGGGTCATGAGAGCCCAGATGGATAGTCCATGTAGGTAATCTGATAAGTTCAGATAACCTCCATGTTATCCACTAACATAATAATAGGGATAACTTCTCACTCTCCCCAAAAAAGGGAGAAGAGGTTGTGACTTAGTGGGAGACTATTCTATATAAGATAATTCCTTATCAGGAGAATGCATGTATCTTCCATAATTCTCTTCTCTCTCAGAAAAAAGAAAATTTTTTCTGTGAGAATATCCAAGCTCTCTCTCTTGGATTTGAACCGTGGAATCGCAAGGGGAAACTCGATCGTAGCTACCTTTCATCCTACGAGAACAGGACACACACAAGGGCTAAAGAGGATCGTGACAGTGTAACAAATCGATGAAAGATCCGGGTCTTCCGCTATTGAGTAAGAACTCTAACCCGGTCCATATATATCTGCAGGGTCATATTTAATTGTTGTGTGCTTATGGATAAAATATATAACATTGGTATCAGAGCCAGGTTAGGCTCGTTTTAATCCAATTCGCTGATAAATATATTGTGTTGTTTATGCGAAATTATTATTGAGTTTTAAAAAAAAAATAAAAGGATTAAACAACTCGTTTTTTTTTTTTTTTTTTGGGAGGTGCATTTTAGCAAAGGATTCTGTTAGGTGCATATTGGCATCTAATATTGGAAAGTTTTCAAACAATCTCCATGGAAAACCCTAGGGTTTCCGGCGGCTTGGAGGGAGGATCATCCTCACGGCCGCCTGATCCACCCCTTCTCTCCTTCGCTGCTGTTGTAGGAAGGCCAAGAAACGTTGCTGGTTCATCTCCAGCTATCATACCCATCAAGCCGTCATGCTT
>CM026567.1:15882264-15906334 GCA_015143295.1 Tetracentron sinense | reverse complement strand
GCGGCGCCAGTCGTACCAGCGCATGGCAGGGAGCGCGGTAAGTCCGCTGCATCAAACCCTTTTATTGAAGTCAGTCCAAAGAATCTAGGATTCTTGCACTAAAGCTCTAACCTTTAGTTCTATCAAAAGAGCGGTGACTTGAAAGGTTTTAGTTGGGCCGAAAGGAGGCATGTAAAGGGAATATCTTGACCGGTACGAGAGATTTGTAGGGTTTGGGCTCCACCCGTGAGGGATCGTGCGATTAAGATCGTGATGATCCTGTAGCTGGTAGCTTTTGAGGCGGGGAGTAGGCTGTATTGCTGAATCTCGTGAACAAATCTTTGTGTTGTATTTCTTCTAACTCCTTATCTTTTACTTTCACACTTTTCTTGTTTAATCCTGTGTTGAAATATTTTGAATTTCCGGCCTTGGAAGAGGTTTTCCCCCCCCCCCCCCCCCCCCCCCCATAATTTTAATCTTGACTGCCATAGACCCTATTCACCCCCCCCCCCCCCCCCTTAGGCATTACCTTGCCAACAGATTTTTGGGTGGGTTTGCTGATTGGATAGATGATCTTGGCTTGTGAAGTCCGGACGTGAGAAATATTGGTGACAAACTGCCATCTTGCTTGGAGCTGTTCTTAGTTCCCGCTCCTGCAATGCATAGACCCTTTTTGTTTCTTTCAGTTTCTTTCATGAAAGTATCCACGTTGCTCAATTTACTGTAATTGGTAAACCATAGTACCATAGTTCAAAAATTTTTATATAAGCCATCTTAGGTGTGGTTATCCTTACCTTGATTTGATGGAAATATGGCTACAATTCCATGCCTCAACTGATGGATCGCAATAGAAGCACGACTGCATCACTCTTGAGCAGTACCAATACCACCTAATATGCCAAGCTCCACATATTGCATCCCAAGCAATCAACCCTGAAATCTACATATTCGAAATTCTGACTCATTATATTAGCATAGAAAAAACTTCATGTGAATAAATGCAATGGTTCCATTCCTTGCAGGAATGCTGGCCCGGGATCACTCTTCCTGAAAGGAAAGGTAGCCCCGAAGCTTTAACAATTCGTATTAATTAACATGAACAGCAACAAGGCAGATCAAGCCCAGTTTTCTATTATTAAGAGAATCAATCCAAATCAAACGTATGAGCCAATCAAATGGGCCCCATGAATCACCGTCTACACTCAATTTTCTTGAAAGGAATAGATTGTCAATGTACAAATGACAGGAACCAAAGTATTGACATAATTTTGCATCTGAATCCTTGCCGAGGGTCTCTGAAAGTAACAAAGAACATGGAATGTAACATATCATATTCACGTCTGTAAATAAGTACATATCTAACAGCTTGAATGTTGAAATCAATTTTGAAGAATTTCCAAGTCCAGTATAATTTGAATCTGAGTCGAGTATTTGACCAAGTCAGTCCAATTATTCAGATCTAACAGGATCCAGATAGTTAAGGCACTCGAATAATCCTCAATCTCAATTGCTTCATGTCAAAGAAACTTAATAAGTTATTCAACTAGTCCATCGAGCTTTAGTTGGTTTGTAAGAAATCAACTTAAACCTGTCACCTAATTAAGGGTGGCATTGGGTCAGGTTGGCCTACACGCAATGAGCTCTACAGTTCTACTCAACCTTAACCCGACAGGTTTATATAGTATAGACGGGTTGAAAAGCAAACCAACACACTCCAATAGAGGACCTTCACCCCAATCAGCTTGCCTAGCCCATTTAAACAAAAGAAGAACAATCAAATTAGTTAAATTTTAAATTATAATAACCTTTAAAACTTAATTAGCACTTTATTTATTGTATACACTTGCTTATTTTCATCAATTAATCAGGTACCTGTACCATGACCCAACAGATCAAAACCCAACCTGATTAGGTTGAGAAAAGGGCCGGACCCACAGGTCAAAACAAACCATGACCCATGAAAATACAACCGGTTCGGCTAGTCTGACAGGTCAGACTGGTTGATCAAACATTGATCTAATGGTTCCAGTTCAGTATGTCAACACATTGAGTAACAGGCTCGACCCCTTGACCTATGTATGTTAACTCAAAAAATCTCGCAAGTAATTAATCAAGGGGTCTTTAACTATGGAAAGTTGGAAACACGGGTATCAAATTGGGCATGCAATTACCATCTTCATTGAGCTTCTTCAAGAGCTGAGCCTTTGTAGGAAGGGCATGCATCCCTGCAGCAACCACTTCCCTGATAACCCATCTATGGTGGGGAGCAAATACCTAGGCATAAGCAGTGGAAGATCATGTATTATTAGCGATCACAAACATCAACTCATCCATCAACGTATATTTAGTAGCATGTATAACAATTATTTGAACAAGTGATAGACATCAACAAGGGAGTATTATGGCTTATCTTGTATATTGGTTCATCCTAGGTAGCTGCAACCTTATTATAGCAGTCAAACCGGACATTCAAAAGATCATTCAAATACTCGGAAAATCAAGTTGCCTCAGTTTGGCCAGGCCATACATCACCATTTTCTGATCTGTAAAGCCTATATATATATTAGCATAGATCCCGTGTGATGCACATGTTTAAATAAAAATAATGGGTGTGAAAAAAAAAACAAAAAAAATAATATATCTCTACATAGTTTCTCTATATCCTCTTATCACAATCCCCTAAAATCCCTCTCATGAATTAATACGTCTCTATCCCTCTTATCACAATCTCTTAAATTCATTCTCCCCTAAAATCATTGTCCTTTTTGAGGTGCCATGTCATCACTCCTATAATTTCGGGGATTGGAGTTTGGAGATTAAAAAAGGGAGTCTTATTTCTTTATATTATAGTATTGATATCCCCCCATGTTTTGACCCTTACAAATACCCCTTCTATTTTGCTAATACTTTAGTAATAAACCCGTATCTTCTTGTAGTTGGAGAATGGGTTTGGAGGTTTTACGATTTAGAGAGGAGAAAGAGAGAAAAAAGAGGAAGAATAGATATTAGGGTAAATTGCTTAGTTAGGGATTGAGAACCCTACTAATATCTTTTATAAAGAGAGAACATTACATATATGCCTTTTACAAATATACTCCCGCTATTACATATATCAACACTCTCCCTCAAGATGAAGCATAAACATTAAGTATGCCCAGCTTGACAATAACATCCCAAAGAATAACAGGGTCAACAGGCTTGATGAAGATGTTAGCAAGTTGTTGAGAAGACGAAACATGCCGAAGAGATAATGAACAATGTCAAACATTATAACAGAGAAAATGAATATAAACCTCATTGTGCTTTGTCTGCTCATGAAGCACAGAATCAGAGGCAATCTTCGCGGCAGCCTCATTATCACAATATAAGGACATAGGACCTTTAACAAGAAACTCTAACTCAAAGATGAGAGAGCGAAGCAATAAGATTTCACTAGTGCCATGAGGAATTGCTCGATATTCTGCTTCGGCACTAGATCGAGAAACCACAGGTTGTTTTTTGCTCTTCCACGCAACTAAGTTGCCTCCAAGGAAAGCACAATAGCTCGAGGTGGAACGACAGTCAGTAGCAGATTCAGCCTAATCAGCATTTGTATAGTCGGATATATCGAGGTGACCATGTGAGCGATCTCCACAACTGGGTTTAGCCTTGATATATCGAAGAATATGATGAACAGCTGCAAGGTGTGAAGCACAGGGAGCATGCATAAACTGGCTAACTATGCTGACAACAAATGTAATATCAGGTCGTGTGAGGGTGAGATATATCAAACGGCCCACAAGACGCTAGTAGGCATACGGATTTGAAAGAAGATCACCCTCACTATCATGCAAAGAGAGCTTCGGATCCATGGGAGAAGTAGTGGGTTTACACCCACTCATACTAGTATCACTCAGCAGATCAAGAGCATACTTCCATTGTGACAAAAAATTCCCTTCTTAGATCGAACAATCTTCAGACCAAGAAGGTACTTCAGATGGACTAAATATTTGACATCAAAGTTATGCCTCACCTAACGCTTAACATGAGATCACTAGTCAAGATGATATCATCAACATATACTAGTAGAATAGTGCGGCCTGAGGCGTCAGAATTGATGAAGACAATATAATCGGAGTGACATCGCTGGAAACCTATGCTAAGGACCACTTCACTAAAGCAATGGAACCAAGCACGAGGTGACTGCTTCAAACCATATATAGACTTCCGAAGTCTACAAACCTTTCCAGACTCCCCTGGAGCAGGAACCAAGAAAGGGGTCCATATATACCTCCTCGGTGAGATGCTCATTAAGAAAGGCATTCATGATATCCAACTGATAGAGAGGTCAACTCTGATTTGCCGCAAGAGAGACGAGAACACGAACAAAAGTAAGTTTAGCCACAGGAGCAAAAGTAGCATCATAGTCAAGCCTATAACTCTGAGTAAAGCCGCGGGCAACAAGACAAGCCTTATACCGAGCAACACTGCCATCAGAGTTATGTTTGACTGTGAAAATCCAACGACAGCCACATGTTTCTTCCCAGCTAGAAGGGGAACCATATCCCAAGTATGATTAGACTGAAAGACATTCATATCGTCAACCATAGCACCCTTCTACTCAAGATGAAGAAGAGCAACACCAACAGACCGAGGAATAGTCATAGTCAATCATCGAAAGGAAAGTCTGGTACGAGGGAGAGACAACCTAATAACAAACATACTTGACAAGAGGGTAAGGAGTAACACATGAGTGAACATCCTTGCGACAGGAGCAACAGGAGGCGAGAGTAACAAGAGGAACAACAACAGAAGAATGAATAAGAATAACATAAGGCAAAGAAGTACCTCGTGGAGTGGCCTACGGGGAAGACTGTGGTAGAGACGTATCAGAGAGGGAACTAGGCAACTGTTGGCGAGAGTACTGGAGAAACTTCTTCTGTTGTGGAAGGTCCCTTGTAATAGGTAAAGACACAGAGATAGGAGGCACAGTAAGAGCAGGAGAGAAATAAGGTATTGTCTCGAAAAAAAGTAACACCAAGAGAGACAGAAATCACGAGACCGAGTTACAGGTGATAGAGTAACCAACAAGACACATCTAATAGCCTTATCATTCAATTTCTGATGACTTTGACGAAGATCCTGGATAAAGCAGGTACAGCCAAATACCCGTGGCTCAATGGGAAAAATAGGAACTTGACGGTAAAGAAGCTGATATTGTGAGAGGTCATCAAGAATGCGAGAAGGTGCCCAATTGATGAGAAAACAGGCAGTGAGAAGAACCATAGACCAACAAGGCTTAAGCACTTTTATTTATGTCTTGCAACAAAAAACGAATGACACCGACTAAATGACGATTCTTGCGCTCAGCAACGTCATTTTGTTGAGGCGTGTAAGGGCAGGTAAGTTGATGAGCAATACCATGAGTTTGAAGAAACTGGACAAAAAGAGCAAAGAGATACTCACCACCATTATCAAAACGAAGGGTCTTAATAAGACCACCAAACTGAGTTACAATCATAGCATGAAATTTCTAAAATTTCGAAAACACCTCATCCTTAAACTTAAGAAAGTAAACCCAAGTAGACCGAGTGTAATCATCAATAAAAATAACATAATAACGAAATCCATCACTTGAGGGAACAGGAGATGGTCCCCAAACATCAGAATGAACTAATTGAAAAATAGAACGACGTATATGCATGCGAGAAGGATAAACAATGCAAACATATTTAGTAAGCTCACAAGTATCACATTGAAAAGTAAATAAGAACAAAATTTACTAAAAGTAGGAATCAAATAACATAAAGTTTTAGATCCAACATGCCCAAGTTTAGCATGCCATAAATGATAAGTATCATGAGTAGCATCAACGGAAAAGGGAAAACAAAAACAGTAGCAGTAGCAAATGAGACACAATCAGGAGCATAATCTGTGTCGAGGTAGTACAGTCCGCCTCTTTCCACGCCTCTACCAACAATCCTCCTTGTGACAATCCTTATAGAAAATGTAATTCCTGGCAATCTGAGGCTCCATATAATTAAACAACCAGCCTAAAATAATGCAATTCTCGACATTCCACTTAGCAATCTCAAAAATACCTGTCTCCAGCCCATCTTAGAACGACCCCCAATATAAAGCTCAACCGAGCATCGCTACGCAAGAAAATTATCACCTTTGAATTTAATATTGGTGATAGAGTCCACAACGGAGTCGGAAAGAGCTAACGGAGTAAGAACATTAGCATCTATAAAAGAAACTTTAAATAGCAAACAACCAACCAATCAATATTTCATCAACAAATGATCCAATAGTATTAAGATTACCAAAAAAGATGACCTAGGTTGTTTTTCTAAGCAAACAGGACATAAAAAACCCTTTAACAGCAAAAAACAGTAGTGAATAGGGCCTCTAAAATCCTCACAATTGAAACTGAGAAAACTCAGGTTTCATATGTTCCTAACAAAAAAATGGTCCAACCATGACCAATAACCAGCGTGAATAACAACCCATTCAAGCAGAAAAATTCTGAACAGAAACAGTATTTTTCATGAAATTTTTCTGCATTTTTTCTTCAAATCTTTGCAACTTCATCAATATTTAAACAAACCACATGAAATAGAAATCAAGATCTCCCAAAAAATAACTTCAGAGTACCCCAAGCAGCAGCCTAGGCTGTATAGCCCCGGAACCGAGTTCTCTAGGCTATGAATAATGCTGTGAATAGTGCTGTGAATAGTACTTTTCAAGGCCTAAAGCCTTAATGTAATTGGGGTTTCATGTTTTAAAATGAAATGAGGTGTTATGAATGAATTATATGTATGGAAATTGTTTATGTGGGTTTGGTATGAAGGAACAAGAGTATCAAATACTCTTAGTGTCAAAAAGGGGAATGTCTTAATATACCTTTAACTTTAGGGCCTATTTATACAATGAATAATTCAGAATTAAAATTTGTACATTAGACACAAGTTTGTTCCCCTTTGAATTTCGAGTCCAACGCAAGTTGAATAGCCTAAATCCGATAAGCCAGTCAAAAGTTATGGTCGAAACACCAAAGCGAGGGAAAAAAGGCACAGACAGAGAATCTAGTCGACGAGATTTGCCCAGAAACGCTCAAACCGACCTAGAACAATGTAACCAACCTTGGGGGATATTTTCTAAGGGCTTTTAAGGGTTTTAGCAACCCTTGGCCTATAAATAGGAAGGAATTTCGTGGGTTAGGGTTTACCAAACCCTAAGTGAAGATAATTTTGGAGATTTTGAGAGGGAAGCTAGGATTCTTCAAAGTGTTCTTCACGGTGTTCTTGGATTCCTGTTTCCAACTAAAGAGAAGTTCAATTCAGCTTCTCAACCAATTCTAAAGCATTGGTCTTTGTAAGGTAGATACACTCTACTAAATTGCTTGGCTATGAATTGTAATGAATAGTAGGTTATGATTTATGTTCTTGATGGAAATTTGGTTGATAATCATGTTTTGCATGCTATGGGTTTTATCATGATGTTTAGAGGTTTCCTATGTTTATCGAATTTCTCACAATGATATATGAACTCAAATAATAGTTTTGGCTCAAAGTATTGTGTTGATTAAGGTATGGATTTTGCTAAAAAGGGGGGTTTTGGCTCAACGAATGATTTTGCTCAAAACATGGTTTGTTCTCAAAGTATTGTTTTGCTCAAAGGAGTTCACTTGAAGTATTGTTTTGCTCAAAAGGGTTTTGCTCAATATATTTCCCAAAGTATGTTTTGGTTCAAAGTTCGATTCAGGGGTATTGAGGTACCTTGCTTGTAAAGTATTGTTTTTGCTCAAAGTTTGATTCAAGGGTATTGAGGTACCTTGCTTGTAAAGTATTGATTTTGCTCAAAGTTCGATTCAAGGGTATTGAGATACCTTGCTAGTAAAGTATCGCTCAAAGTTATATGTTTTGTGAATTGCTCAAAGTATTGCTCAAAGTTATATGCCTTGTAAAGGTTTGCTTAAAGTATATGCCTTGTTCTGCTTTGCTTCGTGTGTTTTGCTCTGATGTATGCATATGCTATCTTTGATGTTCATAGTATAACTATTTAGTAGTTTGTATACGCTGAGTATTTCATGCTCAGCCGAACTGTTATCTTTGGAAGGTCCCGTTGACACCTATGCTCAGGAGCCTTGGGTAGAGGAGACGTACGTTGAGGAGGTGCCCACTTTGGGTGAACTACAAGAACGGGGAGCACTTGATAGGTGGCCTTATCTTTGAGTGATGAGGAGTGTACGTAAACACATTTTGTAGGTGGGCATGTCCACTTATTACTTTAGTTACTTGTGTAAAGCTTGGAGTACAGTGATATTATAAAGAAATTTTTAGTTTCCGCTTTTATCATATCTTGTATGTCATTACAGGATGGTTTGATAATGAAGTCACGAGCCAAAAGTATCCTAACTTGTAAGGGGTATTTTGGGTTGCGACAAAAATTTTGGCATCAAAGCCTAGGCTCTAGATTCCCTCGGGCTAGGCTTCCTTTGAGTTGAATTTAGAACTCAGATGGAGAGTCATATTCCAAGTACAGACTGATTTGTTAGTCTTAGTTGAACCGGTTGATGTTCCAACCGAACCTCGTGTCTTACCTTCGCTAGGGACTTTATGTGTGTATACTTACTAGAATGTGTATTGATACTTCGATGTGATATGTCGTCTGTGTATGTAACATGCTACCTATAGTTATTGTATGAAAATTTTGATGGATTGATACATCCTTTTGTCGTTTATAGTGTAGTTCAATCGTCTGATCAGTTGAGCAAGGTGAAGTGTGGGAACAATATCCCCACTTGAATTTGTATTGTCATAATTTCGAGGATGAAATTTCAATAAGGGGGGGGAGGATGTAGAGCCCCGGAACCGAATTTATTAAGCTATGAATAGTGCTTTGAATAGTGTTTTTCAAGGTCTAAATCCTTAATGTAATTGGGGTTTCATGTTTTAAAATGAAATGAGGTGTTTTGAATGAATTAAAGTATGTATAGAAATTGTTTATGGGTGTTTGGGATGAAGGAACAAGAGTATCAAATACTCTGAAGTGTCAAAAAGGGGAATGTATTAACATACCCTCAACTTTAGGGCCTATTTAGACCATGAATAAGTCGGAATTAGGATTTGTACATTAGACACAAATTTTTTTCCCTTTGAATTTTGAGTCCAACACAAGTTGAATCGCCTAAATCCGATAAGCCAATCAAAAGTATGGTCGAAACACAAAAGCAAGGGAAAAACAGGCCCAGACAAAGAATCCAGTCGACGAGATTTGCCCAGAAACGCTCAAACCGACCTAGAACGGTGTAACCGACCTTGGGGAATATTTCTAAGGGTTTTTAAGGGTTTTAGAAACCCTTGGCCTATAAATAGGAGGGAATTTCGTGGGTTGGGGTTTACCAAACCCTAAGAGAAGATAATTTTGGGGATTTTGAAAGGGAAGCTAGAATTCTTCAAAGTGTTCTTCATGGTATTCTTGGGTGTTCTTGAATTCCTGTTTCTAACTAAAGAGAAGTTCAATTTAGTTTCTCAGCCAATTTTAAAGCATTAGACCAATTGTAAGGTAGATACACTCTACTAAATTGTTTGGCTATGAATTGTTAATGAATAATAGGTTATGATTTATGTTCTTGATGGAAATTTGGTTGATAATCATGTTTTTCATGCTATGGGCTTTACCATGATGTTTATGTTTATCGAATTACTCACAGTGATATATGAACTCAAAGAATAGTTTTGGCTCAAAGTATTGTGTTGATTAAGGTATGGATTTTGCTAAAAAGGGGAGTTTTGGCTCAACGAAGGATTTTGCTCAAAACATGGTTTGTCCTCAAAGTATTGTTTTGTTCAAAGGGGTTCACTCGAAGTATTGTTTTGCTCAAAGTATTTCTCGAAGTATGCTTTGGCTCAAAGAATGGTGTTGGGATTCAAGGGCTTTAAGGCCTTGCTTGTAAAGTATTGCTTTGATTTTCGGACTCAAGGCTGTTACCACCTTACTTGTAAAGTATTGTTTCTGTTCAAAGTTTGATTCTAGGGTATTGAGGTACCTTGCTTGTAAAGTAATGTTTTTGCTCAAAGTTCGATTCAAGGGTATTGAGGTACCTTGTTTGTAAAGTGTTGTTTTTGCTCAAAGTTCAGTTCAAGAGTGCTCAAAGTTCGATTCAATGGTATTGAGGTACCTTGCTTGTAAAGTATTAATTTTGCTCAAAGTTCGATTCAAGGGTATCGAGGTACCTTGCTAGTAAAGTATCGCTCAAAGTTATATGTTTTGTGAATTGCTCAAAGTTATATGCCTTGTTCCGTTTTGCTCCGCTTGTTTTGCTTTGATGTATGCATATGATATCTTTTATGTTTATTGTATAGCTATTTAGTAGTTTGTATACACTGAGTATTCCATGCTCAGCCAAACTGTTATCTTCGGCAGGTCCTGTTAACACCTACGCTAAGGAGCCCTGGGTTAAGGAGATGTACGTTGAGAAGGTACCCACTTTGGGTGAACTGCAAGAACGGAGGGCACTTGATAGGTGACCCTATCTTTGAGTGATGAGAGGGGAGTGTATGTACACACATTTTGTATGTGGGCATGTCCAGTTATTACTTTAGTTCTTGTGTAAAGCTTGGAATACAGTGATATTATAAAGAAATTTTTAGCTTCCACTTTTAGTATGTCTTGTATGTCATTACAGGATAGTTTGGTAATGAAGTCACGAGCCAAAAGGATCTTAACTCCTAAGGGGTATTTTGGGTTGCGACATAAGCCGTACGATTGGTGACATCATCTAGTGTGTCTTCTTCCTTTGGTTGTTGCTTCTGGTTTTAACAAGCTTTTCCTTTCTTCGTTGTAGCTCTGATACCAAGTTGGAGAATGAGTTTGGAGGTTTTAGAGTTTAGAGAAGAGAAAGAGAGAAAATACAGGAAGAAGAGAGATTAGGGTAAATTGCTTAGTTAAGCATAGAGAACCCCACTAGCATCTTATATAAAGACAAAACATTATATATATGCCCATCACAAATATACACCCGATATTACAAATATCAACACTTGTAATGTCGGTTTTTCTCTCTGATATCAGACCTAATACCTTTTAGAGAAGACATGGGATCACCTCTAGTGTTAACTGGGTTCAAACTATAGAGACCAAAAACTTGATTGTCTTGAAACTTGTGCACCTTGAATGAAATCTGGGTATTTATAATCAAAAGATGTATGTGATGTCAAATTATGTCTAAGTATGTGTATTTAATGTTATTGAGTGTTTAACAATGCTTAACTTTGGTTAAACGTATTGCATGGTCAATGGGTAAGCTTAGAATCAAGGAAAAAGGACCAAAATGTGGAAATAAAGAACCCACCGGTCGACCGCTCCCAAAACCGGTCGACCAACGCAATCAAATATTTGTATGGGAGACCGAAGATGTGGGCAGAGAGTGCAGCAATGACCGGTCGACTGCGACCATTACTGGTTGACCGCAAGGCCACCGGTCGACCACCCCTAATACCGGTCGATCGCCCATGGCTAAATCTGACCAGAACTTCCTAATTTGAATAGGATTCCGAGATTTAGTGAACTCAATAAATCTGAGATACTATCTACTAAGGCAGGGGTTGATCTCTGGAGGTGCATGTTAACAATCTTTTAGAAAAAAGGTGTAAGTTAGCAAGCTGTTCGTGAATCAGACCTAGGGTTTCCCCATGGCCGTCATCCTCTTGGGCGGAAACTCCTCTTCTAGACCTCCTGATCAGCAGGTAAACGTGACTGGTTCATCTCCTAAATCCTTTGCTGAAGTCGTAGCAGCCAAAACCGTTCAAGCACCCGAATCTATTCCCATATCCAAGCCATTATCAGAGCCGGCAACATTTCTTTCTCAGGATGAATCTGCAATGCTTGCGTCTCCCCTTAAGTTTTCTTTGATTGCAAAATGCTCCTATGGGAGACCCCCTTTTGCTACCATTAGGGATTTCTTTAAAAAAAAAATTCATACCAAGCACGATTACTCCATAGGAGTTCTGGATGCTCGGCATCTCCTCATCAGACTCAATGAAGAAGAAGATTACCTTTCGGTTTTTTTAAAGGAGTGTTGTTATATCAATGGGCTATTGCTCCGTTTCATCAAGTGGACCCTTTCTTTTGTTTTGGTAGTGAACCTATGATTGTTCCAGTTTGGATAACTCTTCCTAACCTCCCTCTCCATTTGTTCCAAGAACAGATATTAAGGTCTATAGGGGCGGCAGTGGGGCAAGTATTATGTGTGGACGAGCCAACTAAACTTTTAACAAGACCAAGCAAAGCTCGAATGTGTGTTGATCTGGATATCACAAAGAATAATCCATCATGGATCTGGTTGGGTCTTGGCGATACAAGAAGATGGCAAAAACTTATCTATGAGAAAACATTCTCATACTGTTCGTATTGCTGTAACCAAGGGCACGTTAAAGAGGATTGCAGATTAGTGTTAAAGAAGAAACCCACAAAGGAAGATCCTAAAACCAATACTGACACAAGCAAAGATTCTATTCCCATTCCCTCAATTAAAATTTCTAACCAAGGAGGAGGGAATAAAACATGGGTTAGGAAGGATTCACAGCATCCATTATTAGAAGAAGAAGATCGTGATTCTATGGCAGTGACAGCAAAAAATATGGAGTAAGAAAGATCGGACAGTCCAGCAATTAACAATGATCTTCCTATAGATTGTCCTCAGTTCGATGCTAATGAGAAAGTATGCAAACCCAATGTAGGAACAGCTTTGTTAAGTCAAGAATCTCCCACAAAAATTTATACAGCAGCAGCAGTTAATAATCAGAGTCCAGAAATCTGCTACAGTAGCGCAGATGAGCAGGAACATCTCTTTACTCCTATACCTCTTATTGAGTCTTCTACCATTGATGAAGGATCAGGTCAGGGTTCTATGTTTATAAGTTCTTCTAAAATTCTTGTTCGTTCAGTTACTAATCTGGCATATCTTGCGAATAGAGTTCAGCGCTCTATTCCAAATTCAAGAAATATAGATAGGGATATCTTGTGGCTTTCATCTCAATCTACAGAATTCCATGCTGAAATTGAGAAAGATGCTTTCCAACAAAAAAAAGACAACTTCATTGATGATTCCAAAGAGTTTCTTGCTCATCTTGATTAGTTCAAGATTTTCAAAGACAAGCTTATCGAAGGGAAAACAACTCAGAAAAAGAAAAGTGTCCCTCCTTCTGATAGAATTACAAGATCTAGAGCTCTTGCTCTGCAATTGACTGAAGAAACCCCTAAAATTTCCAATGATTAGTTTCTTATCTTGGAATATTAGAAGGGTGGGTAATTTAGCTTCCAAGGCCAGATTGAAAAAGTTAGCAGAGTTACACAACATATCGGTGATTGCTATTATGGAACCGAAGCAACCTTCTCAAAATCTCCAATCACTTAGTAAAATGTTAAATATGTCTGGGTATCTTGCACACCCTAAAATCTGGATTCTTTGGAAAGATTGGTTGAATATCACTCTCTATGCTTCTATTGATCAAGCCATTATTGCCGATATTATCTCTCAAGGCTTAGCTCCTCTCAAATGCGGTTTTGTGTATGCTAAATGCTTACGTGAAGAAAGAATGATTTTGTGGAATGATTTATCGTTGCTGCTTTCAGATTTTAATGGTCCTATGTTCCTTGCTGGGGACTTTAATGCCATCTCTAACTCAGCTGAAAAATTGGGTGGTAGGGATCCAAATTTCAATTCAATGGAAGACTTTAATTCTTTCATAAATGATATGGGTCTTATTGATGCGGGTTACTATGGAAATAAATACACTTGGTGCAAAAATCAAAAGGGTCTCCATAGAATTTATGCAAGATTGGATAGGGTTCTCTACAATGCAGATTGGAGTAATAAATTCCCTTCTTCTTAGGTTTCTCATTTATCTCGGCTAAATTCAGATCATGCTCCTCTTCTTTTGAAGTTCCATGGTGGTCTTGCCCGTCGCCCTTCTTTTAAATTTCAGCAAATGTGGACAACTCATTTAGATTTTAAAAGGTTAGTAGAGGATTCTTGGTCTACTCCTATTTATGCTCCACCTATTATTGGTTTTTTTCTGAAATTTAAGAGACTTAAAACCTCTCTTAAGACTTGGAACAGGGATACTTTTGGATATCTTCATATTAGAATGCATGATTTGGAGAATAAAATATGTGAAGCTGAAATTATATTACAAGACTCCTGGAGTATTCGACAAGAAGAATCTCTTTCCGCTTTGAAAGACGAGCTTCAACAGGTTCTTATTCAAGAAGAAATTTTTTGGAAACAAAAATCCAGAATTCAATGGCTCAAGGAAGGGGACAATAATACTAAGTTCTTTCATTCGGTGGCCAACCAAAGAAGAAGAAACAACAGTATTTTCAAAGTTAAGAATGCTTTGGGTGTTTGGTTAATCAGGAAGACATTGCCAATGAAGCCGTAAATTTTTTCAAAGACCTTCTAACTTCCTCTCGGAATGTAGTTGATCATAGCATTATTGATCATATTCCTTAGTTGGTTTCAGAGAATGATAACCATTTTCTTTCTGCTATTCCTTTGAGAGAGGAGGTTAAAAAGGTGGTTTTAAGTCTTGCAGAAGATAGTGCCCCTAGTCTAGATGGTTTCAGTGGTCACTTCTACAGATCTTGCTGGGATATTATTCAGAACGACTTGTTTTTGGTAGTTGTATCCTTTTTTCACAACCCTTTCATTCCCAAGCTGGTTAACGCTACAGCTATCGCTCTGATTGCCAAACGTGATGATCCCTCTACATTTGCAGACTACCGCCCTATCAGTTTATGCAATTTCTTTTATAAGATTTTTTCTAGAATTTTGGCAGATCGGCTTGCAACTCTCCTCCCTAAAATCATATATGAGAAACAAAGTGGTTTTATCAAATGGAGAAATATCACAGATAATATCACCATCACCCAAGAAATGGTAAATAGCATTGACAGGAAATCTTTTGGAGGGAATCTTATTATTAAGCTTGACATGGTCAAGGCTTACGATCGTATGGAATGGAACTTCCTGTTTTCTGTTCTCAAGAAATTTGGTTTTAGTGACTATTTTATCAGTCTTATTCAAGGATGCCTTTTGGAACAAAGTTTCTCGATTATCATCAATGGGGCTCTTCATGGTTTCTTTACTAGCTCCAGGGGTTTGAGACAAGGTGACCCTCTATCTCCGGGTCTTTGTATTCTGGCTGAAGAAGCTCTAAGCAGGGGTCTAAAAGATATTTCCTCTTTGCAGAGAGAATTACAATATTGGAAGAAATGGTTTTGCGGTGTCTCATCTTCTATTTGCAGATGATACACTTATTTTTTGTAATGGGAGTTCTAGAAGTATAAAAAAAATCCTTGATTTTCTCTCCAAATATGAAGCTTTTTCGGGGCAGATGATCAATAAAGAGAAAAGCTCAATATATTGCTCTGATAAGATTTCTTCAGCTCGAAAAAGGTCCATTTCAAGATTAACTGGATTCCATTTTAAACAGTTTCCAATCATGTACTCGGAGTCCTTCTGATCAAAGGCCGGCAAAAAATCTTTCATTTCCTTCCTCTTATTGAGAAAATTCAAAGGCGTGTTTCTGGATGGTCAGGTAAGCTCCTTTCTGCTGGGGGTCGCTTAATTTTGATTAAACATGTTTTATCTTCCATCCCAGTCCATATTTTTGCTGGTATTAGTGTTCCTACGGGCATTGCCAGTATGATTGATAAGATTATGGCCCGGTTCTTTTGGAGTAACTCGGACGAAAGTAAGCATCGTCATTGGGTTAATTGGAACAAATGTGCTCTTCCTTATAAAGAGGGTGGTATGGGTATTCGTAAAATGAAGGATTTTGCTCTTGCTTTCCGAGTGAAACAGACTTGGAAAATGTATTCTTTGAATTGTCTTTGGGCTCGGTTCTTCAAAGCAAAGTATTGCATTAATCATGTTTGGAATGCTTACCCTAGTAGGGGATCTTTGAAGCTGTGGGCTGATATGTGTGGGGTCTTCTAATTTATGCTTAATTATTCTTTTGTCCTTATCGGAAATGGAACTAAAGTTGATTTTTGGTTTGATCGTTGGCACTCAGATCAGCCTCTCATTTCTTTAGCTTTGGATAATCCTCAGACTTGCACTGTTTTGGCTAATATTCTTTATTTAGATGGAGAGTGGGATTTTTCTCAGGTTAACAACTTATTGCTGCCTACGATTTTTGAGGATATTAGAGCTGGGGGCTATTCCATCTCAAATGAAGATGACAAATTTATTTGGAAGTTATCTCCTTCTGGAGAATTTTCAGTTCACTCGGCTTGGGATAAATTGAGGGAGGCCAGTAGTGATCTTATCTGGACTAACTCAGTTTGGAATTCGGCCATCCCTACCAAAATCAGTGTTTTTTTGCTGGAAAATTATGCATAAAGCTCTTCCTACTGATTCAGAATTTCAAAATTTGGGTATTCCTATGGCTAGTAAATGCTCATGCTGCAACTCTCCTTGCATTGAAAGTTCCAACCACCTTCTTCTTAGAAGTGATATTGCTCTTTTTCTTTGGAGAGAGTTTTCTGCCCATTGCCATATTCCGTATTATACTCAAGATAACATCCAATGTTATATGTATAGATGGTTCAGAGTGGCGAATCACAGACATAATGATCTCTTCCTTGCATTGAAAGTTCCAACCACCTTCTTCTTAGAAGTGATATTGCTCTTTTTCTTTGGAGAGAGTTTTCTGCCCATTGCCATATTCCGTATTATACTCAAGATAACATCCAATGTTATATGTATAGATGGTTCAGAGTGGCGAATCACAGACATAATGATCTCTTTATTCTTTTGCCTGCTTTGATACTTTGGGAGTTATGGACTAAAAGATGCAAGAGGAAGTTTGACTCTAAGTTTCGGCATCCTAGAGTTTTGATTGACAATATTCATCGCAAGATTTGGGATATTGAATCTTATAGTGTGAATAACCGGTTGGATATAAAAGGTCTTTTTCACTCTAGATCTTCCTTGCCTGGTCAAAATAGGAGCATCTTTGTTAAATGGCTTTGTCCGCCCCGAGGTAAATTCAAGCTTAATATTGATGGTGTATCTAAAGGCAACTCAAGGGTTGCTAGAGGTGGCGGCATTATTCGAAACCAGCATGGTGATTTTTTAGCTTGTTTCTATTCCCACTATGATAATTGCAGTAACTACATTGCAGAATCTCACGCTCTTCTTGATGGGTTGATGCTTTGTAAGAACCTTCATATCCAAAATGTTTTTATTGAATCAGACTCCAAAATCCTGGTTGATATGTGGAACGGGTCAGCTTCCATGACATGGAAATCTTGGTACTGGGATAAAAAGATTAAGAAGCTTCTTCACAATGATGTCACTTCCAATCATATTTACAGAGAAGCTAATGTAGTTGCTGATGGCCTCGCCAACATAGGGTGTGATAGATTGGATTCAATGGTCTCTATCATTCTCTCATCTCTATCCCTAGGCCAATTAAATCCCTTATCCATATGGATAAATTGGGAATAGGGAACATTCGAATAGTCAGGATTTAAAGTTTGTTTCTTTATGGTATTAGGGGTACGGTTTTATGTCCCCCCCTCTTTTTCTTCTTTTTGTTTTTTATTTAGTGTCATTGAGTCTTAGGGATAAGGTTTTATGTCCCCCCCATTTATTTCTTTTTATTAATAAACAGGTAGGGGTCTGCTAAACCCCCCTCTCCCTCTGAGAGGATTTTATTGAAAAAAATATATATATATGTATATTCTAATTAAACCGAGGCCTATATAAAGACCTTAAGCTCATGAGTTTTAGGGTTTTATCATTCTAAGACTTTTAGAAACCCCAGAGAGAGTTCAACCTAGGTTTTTGAAGAGGGTTTTGCAAGAAGAAGGAGAAACTTGGAAATCATCTTGAAGACCATTCTCAACAGATAAATCGTAGGGAAGCGATTCGTAAGGTACCATGTACTATACTTTTAATATTGCTATGTTAATTTATAAGATCTGGATATGCTTGTATGTTATTCTCATGATTTTTGAAGAGAGTTGTATGATCTTGCATGATAGAAAAGGTATGGGATTCACGATTTAGCATGGATTATGGGCGATTGATTGGATAGGTAGTTGTTTTATCGTTTTAAATTGATAATGATCATAGAAAATTATTATATGTTGATTGAATGATATTTATGCCATGGTGGTTATGGATTTATGATGATGCATTGGGGTTACGGATTTACAATCATGGAATTAGTGCTATGGAATTAAGATAATGATATTTGATGTTGGGATTGTAATTATCGGATTTGTCATACCTTGATGTTAATAACCATGTTATATCATTTGAATATGATAACTTATACGAATGATAAGTATAATGGTAGGATGTTTCATATGCTAAATTATGAGTAACTATGCATTATGGTGATTGAATTTCAAAAGGTTAAATACTTAGAGAAGGATATTAATAACCCGAATTCTCTAACAATTGTTGTGTGGGCGGCTATAGTGGAGTTTCAATGGTGAAATTTTGGAATCTAAGGGATAATCCTAATGAAAGTTAATCATGACACTCAAACACATTGTTCACGACATGGTAAGTTGTTAAGGACACGAGTCTCACATGATCATGCATAGATATAGACATTGACACAATCTGGTATGGATCTTGATAATCTGGTATGGACCTTGTTGCCTGAAAAAGTGGCTTGAATCTTGGCATGGACCTTGGTATGGAAATCTGGTATGAAACCTAAACTGACATGGACCTTAAACTCTGGTATGGGCATGGGAACTAACTGTTATTGTTATGAATTTTCATGCATATGCATATGTTCACAGGTCTTGCATGGAATGATGATATGAATATTGCTTACATGTATTTCTACACTCTGATTATGTAAAGAATGGATATGTATGGAACTGCATGATACGTTATATTGTTAATTGTACTTTACATGCACTGAACTTTTGTTTGCTCAGTCGACCTGTTATTGTCGGTAGTTTCAGGAGGGTTCAACATTTGTGCTCCGGGACCTTAGATTGAAGAAGAGTACCAAGAGGAACCAAAAGGTGATTATTAGGAGACTGAAGTTGATTTGGATCACTATCCATATTACTGATCCTGTAGTTAGTTTGCTTTATTTCAGTATTGAAAGGATGTAATAAGACAAAGTTAAAGACGTTGCATATGTTTTAATTATACTTGAGATCATAATGGGTGATCAGATCATTATGTTTAGATTGGTCATTATATTATCAGATTATTGATGTTATTCTTATTACAACATATTGTTAAAGAAAATTTTCAATTACACATTTAGTATACCTTATATGTTGTTAAATGGATAAGGAATGCAATGTCACGGGTCCAAAGTCTTATTTTGACCAAGGTAGGATTTTGGGGCGTTATAGAGGTGGTATCATAGCACAAGGCATTAGGTCCCTTAGGGATGAAACATTAAGAATAAAACTTATTAAAACAACATCAAGAATAATACACTAGAGTTGTCTAGGTTTAGTGAGAGACTTATAGTTTACTGTCTGCTCTCAGGATAATCAAGATGAGATGTGGACACCGAGGACATGGTTACCACACTAGGAGTAATACTGGAGAAGCCCCAATGGGGTTATAATCAGCCAAATTTAACCCAGGTCTTAGGGTCTATTGTTGAGACTATGGCACTACTTCTGGCAGCCAGACAACCTGCTGTTATTCCTATTACTGCTGCAGCTGCAGCTACACCTCCTCCACCCAGAGCATCAGCAGGGATAGAGGCATTTAGGAGACCCAAACTTCCATCTTTCTATAGGACCACGGATCCCATTACAGCATAGGCATGAATTATGTAGATTTAGAAGATGTTCTTAGTCTTGGCAACCACAGATGCAGAGAGAGTTACTTGGGCTTCCTTTGTCATGAAAGGGGAAGCAGAACATTGGTGGAGAGCAGCCACCAGAACTAGAGACTTGACACGATCAGGTCAACCATGGACCTGGGAAGAATTTCTTGACGTCTTCTACAAGAAATAATTCCCAGTTGTGGTCAAGGAAAGGAAAGAAGTGGAGTTCCTCACGCTAGAGCAGGGGAGCATGACTGTGGCTGAGTATGAGGCCAAATTTTCTGAGCTCTCAAGGTTTGCTGCTTATATGATCGCAACTGAGGCAATGAAGGCTACAAAGTTCGAGAGAGGATTGAGGACCTCTATAAAGGATAGGGTCTCTATGTTTAGACTTGAGACCTTTGCTAAAGTCAATGATAGGGCTCATCATGCAGAGCAGAATTCAGAGGACTTCTTCAGGAAGAGAGAACAAAATTAAAAGGAGAGGTATAATAGGCCTCCTCCAGGCAGGATGGGTCTTGAGGACAAAAGGCCCAGGACTTCAGGCCCAGCACTAGTTGTCAGGTCAACTCAGTTTCAGAGGCCTACACCAGTGCCTACAGCTCCACGTACTCAGGCACCTAGAGCTACACAACCTACTGCATAGACACCTACATTTGACATATGTGGGCAATGCAAGGAGAATGCAGAACAACTATTGGAGATTGTTTTCACTGTGGGGATCTAACTCACAAGATTAAGGACTGCCCTACGAAGAATCAGTAGCAGCACTCTCAGACCCAGCAACAGGGCACTAGGCCACCAGTTAGGCAGACTGCACCATAGAGGCCCCCTCAGGCTCCTAAGCCTTAGCAGTAGCCCCAGCCAGCCCGTCCAGCAGCTCAGGGCAGATTATTTACTATTTCAGAACAGGATGCCTAGGCATCTGATGATGTGGTTCAGGGTATGCATTACTAGCAGAATTTTGATTATGATTTGATTGATGTTTGAATCATAGTTTTAAAACTCGCAAAACTCGGCCGAGTCGACTTGGCTCGGCCAAGTTTCGAGTCGAGTTTTAACAAAAACTCGGTTTTGACAGAAACTCGCCCCGACTCACCCGAGTTTTTGCATTTTTTTAAAAAAACTATAAATCGAGTAAACTGCCTATCCGATTGACTAAATTATGTTTTTTTTCTTTTTTTTAACACACCTCACTCATTTTTTAAGTATAAATAAAAAACAAAAGGGGGATGTTTAGTATATATTGAATTATATATCTTATTTTAGGCATGGTTTATCATTAATTTTGAATTTATACCATATATATTATTAGAAAAAATATTATATATGTCCGAGTTTTAGGTGTCATTACTCGGACGAGTTTTGCCCGAGTTTCCGAGTTGACTCTACTCGGCAAGTTTCCGAGTTGACTCTACTCGGCAAGTTTCCGAGTCGAGTCAAGTTTTCGAGTTTTAAAACACTGGTTTGAATCAACATGTTACTATATGATATATACATATATGGATTATATTGTGATGTACGAACTTATGTATGCTTATATGCAAACCATGACATAGTTATTTATGAACCTCAAGCACACTACTGATTAATGACTACCTAGCAAGAGTCTTGTTCGACATCGGATCCACTCATTCATTTGTCACACCTAGATTTTCCCCAAGACTTTCCTATGGAATCAAGTCCACTAGAACTTGCACTATCTACTGCCACCCCTCTTGGCAGTTCAGTTGTCACAGATAGAGTGTATGAGTCTTGTATCATTCGGATTGGACACCAAGAGATGCCAGCTGACTTGATTGTTCTCGAGTTCTAAGACTTCAATGTTATTCTTGGCATGGATTGGCTTTCAGTTTATCATGGCCACATCGATTGTTTCGAGAAGGTTATCAACTTCAAGCCAGTTGATGGACTACCATTCCATTTTCGGGGATTAAAGAAAAAGGATATTGCTAGATTCGCTCCTTTGAGCTTTTCGAATCTAGAAGATCAGGATTATTCTATCATTCCAGTAGTGAATGAAGTCATGAATGTATTTCCCGAGGATTTACCTGGTTTGCCACTAGATAGGGAGATAGAGTTCACTTTCGATCTAGCTCCGGGTAATGCACCGATTTCAAGAGCATCTTATAGGATGGCTCCATCCGAATTGAAGGAGTTGAAGGATCAAATTCAGGAGTTTTCAAATAAGGGTTTTATCCAACCCAACATGTCACTATGAGGAGCACCACTGCTCTTTGTGAAGAAGAAATATGGTTCGATGAGAATATGCATCGACTATAGGCAGTTGAATAAGGTCACCAATCAAGAATAAGTATCCTTTATCACGAATAGATTATTTATTTGATCGGTTGCAAAGAGCCAAATACTTCTCAAATATTGATCTTCGATCAGGCTACCATCAGTTGAAGATCAAGGTAAAAGATGTTCCAAAGATTGCTTTCAGGACCAAATATGGGCATTTTGAATTTCTGGTCATGTCTTTTGGTTTGACGAATGCACCAACAGCCTTTATGGATTTGATGAATAGGAGATTCAGGCCAGCCCTATATAACTATGTGGTGGTATTTGTGGATAATATCCTAATTTACTCACCGACACAGGAGGATCATGATAGACACCTCCGGAACACTTTGAGGAAGTTAAGAGAGCATGGGTTTTATGTTAAACTTAACAAGTGTGAGTTTTGGCTAGATAAAGTATCCTTTTCTAGGCTATGTGGTTTCAGCGGAAGGGATCTCGGTAGATTCTACCAAGATAGAAGCAATAGAAGCCTACCAGTTTGGGGGTAGGCCCAAGAGTGTTACAAAGATCAGAAGTTTTTTAGGTCTTGTGGGTTAGTTATAGAAGGTTCGTGGAAGGCTTTTCTAGCTTGGTAGCACAACTGACCCACCTTACTAGGAAGAATGCTAAGTTCACATGGGATGATAAATGTGAACAAAGTTTCCTAGAGTTGAAGAAGCGCCTCACTACGACACTAGTTTTGACAGTTCCATCCGATAGTGGAGGTTATGTAGTTTACAATGATGTTTCACATGTTGGGTTAGGATGTGTTCTAATGCAACACGGGAAAGTAATTGCTTATGCTTCCCGTCAACCGAAGAACCATAGAAAGAACTATCCTACTCACGATCTACAGCTTGCAGCAATGGTATTCGCTCTTAAGATATGGAGGCATTACTTATATGGAGAGAAATTCGAGATATTCACCGAAACCATAAGAGCTTGAAGTATCCCTTCTCTCAAAATGAGTTAAATTGGAGGCAATGCCGTTGGGTAGAGTTCCTCAAGGATTATGATTGCTCGATCTTATATCATCCCGGGAAGGCCAATATAGTGGCTGATGCACTCAACAGAAAGCCTTCAAGACTGTTAGCTCACATGATGGTCCATGAATGGAGATTATTGGAGGACTTGTCCAATAATGAAGAAAACATCAGTATTGGCACCTCAGGAGCCTTGATGGCTAACATCAAGGTTAGGCCAATGCTATTGGACAAGATTAAGGATCTTCAGGCCACAAATGAAGAACTTTGGGAGTTTTTCATCAGGATGATTGGCATGGGCAACAAGGAATTCAAGATGAATGGAGAGGGCGCCTCACCGTTGAGGGGGAGAGAACAGTGGTCAGCAGATGAGGAATTAAGGAGAGAAATCTTGGATGCAAGCACACAAATCGAACTAACACTTTCAGCCAGGAAGCACCAAAAAAAGTACACACTATGAAGAAGAGAAAACACTTCGTGGAGGCAAATTATAAAAAGACTCGAGATTAGGAAAATTATGGTCTAAGTATTTGGGTGAATCCTATACAAGTTCAATGTTGGCGAACACCAGGGACTTGGAGAGTACTTCAGTCACCTCCATCCGGTAAATGGATAGTGGGTATGGAAACAAGATCCATGAGCCTTTTGAGTAGAAAGAAGTCCGAGGTGTTCCTGTGCCCAAGGGGACCCAAAACCACAAGCCGGACTTATGAGTGCGCCATATGGGTTGTAGTAAAAATGGACCACAGTCGAGCGTGCTTTGTTCCTATGACGCAACCACATTCAATTTATAACAGTTGGCCAGCTGTACATACAGGAAGTGTTCGTTTAATTCAGGGAGTTCCATTAAGCATTGTTTCGAATAGCGATCAGAGGTTCACTTTTGAGATTCTAGAGACGCTAGGTTCACGCCAGCTATGGGTTGCTCAAGTGGATGTCAGTACGGTCTTTCATCCGTAGAACAAGATGGATAGAACTGAAAAGGGGTGAAGACAGGATGATTTTAAA